>PVKB01003963.1:33926-167324 GCA_004027205.1 Ctenodactylus gundi | reverse complement strand
TTCCTTCCTTCCTTCCTTCCTTCCTTCCTTCCTTCCTTCCTTCCCTCCCTCACTCATTCATTCATGGAGGACCAGGATTCCTATTCCAAGCCACCCAGGACTTTACTGAGCCTAGGATTATGACATCTGATTTTTAAAAATCAGTTTATTAAGACATCCATCATATATCATATAGTTCACCCACAAAAAACGAACCTGTTCAATATTTTTAAAGCATATTCACATGTTCACGAAAGAGTCATAATAAGCTCAGTTTAGAATAGTTTCATTTCCCTTAAAAGAAATCCATTATTAGTCAGCTTCCATTCAACTCCTACCCTGCCTTCTCTTTAGCCTCAAGCAACCATTCATCTAGATTCTGTGTCTCTAAGCCTGCCCGTGATGGAAATTTCACAGAAATGGAATAATAGAAGATGTTGGTCTTTTATGACTGGCTCCTTTCACTTGGCATAATGTTTTCAAGGGTCATCCGTGTTTTAGCCCGTATCAACCTCTCATTTCTTTCCACTGTGGAAAAATACCCCATTGTGTGGATAATTCAGTTTTTATTTACCCATTAATCAACTGATGGACGTGTTCGTTGTTTATGTCCTTTGAAAATATGAATAATTTACGGAAGTCTAAGAATTTGCTTCACCAAAATTATCTACTTTATTTCTCTGGCCCAGAATGCATTTGTAGTATTTTCTTATATTTTAAAAAGATTTTTATGTGTTCACTAGTGACAACCTCTGTTTAACTCCTGAGTCTGGATACCTGAATCTTCTCATTTTCTGTTGGTTACTGTAGCCGAAAAAAATTTAAGTGATTTTTTAGAGTTTTGTAAGTTTTGCAAAGCTTAAGAAAATCTGTTAATTTTTTTCAGAGAACTATTTTTTGTAGTGACATCCATTAGTATTTTCTCTTTTCTCCTTCACCTCTCTACATCCTAAACTTCATCTTATTTTTATGTCTGTTACTTTTAATTTTGTTTTCCTTTCTTGATCCAATAGTTTTCTTCATTTTCAATACAAGCATGTGTTTCCTCTGAGCCCCACCTTCCCCAGCCTTTGGCATTTTGTGCTTTTGTTTGCTTTCGTTAAAAATTAAAAAAAAAAACCCTCCATGTGATTTTTTTCTTTCATCCTCTCATTGTATGAGCTATTTAAGTTTCCACTTATTTGTAGATCTTACAAATCTTTGGCTGTTATCAATTTCTAATTCTCATTTGTTTTGTTTATGTAAAAGGTTTCTTGCATGATTTACCAACTTAGCATAAGGTTCTGCTGAGGAATATTTGTATCCTCTTGGAAAGAATGTGTTTCTCTCTGGGGATGGTGGGACATACCTGGACTCCTAGTACCTGGGAGGCTGAGGCAGGAAGATGATGTGTTTCAAATAAGACCACAAGACAAAACAAGCAGTAAAACAAACAAACAAAAAATACCACTGTTTGTGTATCCACTGGTCTGTTGATGGGTATTTTGGTGACTTCCATATTTTGGCTTTTGTTAATTGTGCTGCTATGAACATGGGTATACATATATCTCTGTTATGTGTTGTTTTGACCTCTTTTGGAAATATTCCCAGGAGGAGTGTCGCTGAATTGAAGGGGATATTTATTTCCAGTCTTTTGAGAGCTCTCCATACTGCTTTCCAGAGTGGTTGTACGAAGTTACATTCCCACCAGCAGTGCAGGAGGGTTCCTTTCTCCCCACAGCCTCGCCAGCACTGATTACTATTTGACACAATGGAATACTATGCATTTTAAAAGTCCAACGGCGTGGAGGCTTTTGTAGGCAAATGGAAGAAACTTGAGAATATCATGCTTAGTGAAGTGAGTCAGAAGCAGAAAGTCAAACATTGAATGGTCTCTCTGATATGAGAGTCCCAGATCACAACTATTTCATGGAACTTAAAACAAAAAACAAAGTGAACCAGGGGGGTAGGGTGGGGAGGGAGGGAGGGGTGAGTAGTGGGAGGGGCAAAAGGAGAGTGGGAAAGTCCTTCATCTTGACAAGATACGTATGTGCACAAAATGCTCAACTGCATTGTAAAGCTTAAATTTTGCGCTTATATGTATCAATAAAATGGGGGAAAAACCAACAAAGAAGAATGTGGATCGGACTGTTGTTGGCTGGAGTGCTCTGATTAGATGCGCGACTCATCTAGTTCAGTGTTGTTCATTTTTATAGTGATTTGTAATTGTATTCGGATCTTATATGTCTTTATTGATTTTACTGGTCTTTTGCCTGATTGTTCTGTCCATTAATAAATGGCCTTTGTAGTCTCCAACTTTAACTTTGTGTGCTGTTTTTTCCCTCCATTCTGTCAGTTTTTGGTTCATGCATTTTGGAAACTTTAAAGCCTGTACATGTTTATGTGTGCCAGCTGCTCAGCAGCACAATCCTGTTAGCACTGGGAAGTAGCTGTCTGACTGTCGTCACAAGGCTTGTCCTGAAGTCGCTTACATAAACACTAGTGTAGCTACTGCGGGTCGTTTGCTGTTACTGTTGGCATCGTATGTCTTGCTGCCATAGTATGTTCAAACTATTTTTACCTTTGGCTTTAAAGCGTGTCTCCAATATGCTACATGTAGTTGATATGGGATGATAGTCTCTGGCACCTGATTGCATTGTGAAACATGTTTAAATTTAATATTATTTTTGATATAATTAGATTTATATCTGACATTTTTCTGTACTGGCGATTGGACCCAAAATCTTCATGCTGAACTACATCCTCAGATACCTTATTTATTTATTTATCGGGATAGGGTCTCACTCTAAAGTTAAGGCTGGTCCTGAACTCACTATGTAGCCCAGACTAGCCCAGAACTCACAGCTCTCCTCCTGCCTATGCTTCCTGAGTGCTGGGATTATGTTTTTTATTTTGATCCAGTTTCTCCCTAAACCCCTCAGCCACTAAATTGCCCAGGCTAATGTTGAACTCGTGATCCTCCTGCCTCAGCCTTCCAGAATGCTGTGATCATTGGCTTAAGCTCTGAGTAGCTGCCCTCCTTACCTCCCGTGTGTTCTGTTTTTATTGCTTTCTTTTGCGTTAAATTGTTATGTTCTAGTGTAAAGTTCTCTTTTGATAATTTTCCTTTATTTCTAGTTACTTTCTTTGTAGTTGCTCTGACACAACAAGCATCAGATTCTACTTTAAATTTCTACTGACTTAGTTTCAGTGAAATATGGGGACTCTTCTTCTGTATAATCTACTTTTCTCCCTACCTTTTAGTATTATCATTCTTAAGCATCTGGTATCTGTACGTATGCTACAAACCCATCTCATATACTATTAAACCCATTAATAGTATAATTTACAGCTATACATTAGAGAGAACAAATACGTATTTCTCGAGATTGTTGCAGTAGCCTATTTATCTGTTATTTCTGATTCTCTTCATTTCTTTTGTGGTTTTGAGGCACCATCTGTGTTATTTTCTTATTTCAATACCTTGTTCCCGCTTGCCTTGTGCTGCCATTGTTAAATATATTCAGAATGTTCTAGGCCCACCAATATACCATACAGGCCTATACACACATAGATGGAGTCATAGGCCCATCAATATACTACTGAACAAATAAACATATAATATGTGTATACACACAGCTATATGTTCCCTAACAATGAAGGGGACTGTGACTGGTAAAGGGACTATGTGGACTTGAAGGGATTAGGAAATGCACCCAGGGTAGAGCATATAGGTGTGTGTGTGAGTGATTTGTGGGCCAGCAAATGAGGGACGAACATGTGGGAGGATGTGGGAGGCTCCAACTAGGATCTTGAGTTGCATAAAAGGAAGGAAGAAGAAAGATTGTTACAGCTCTCCTCTGGAAGCTCTGGCCTTCTTGATTGTCTATAGACATTGATTTGCTCCAGTCTGGTCTTTGCCATCATTCCTTGAACAACCAAGATCCCCAGCAAACTCACAGTCGGTGTCCTGCAGTCCCAGACAGTTGTTCTACCGCACGGCTGAGCAGCCACCAGGCTCTCCAGCTCTCGCACTTGCAGACCATCCTCTTGGCCTGTATCTCTTCTCGGACTTGTAAACCCTTCACAAAAATCCCTTTTTCTTATAATTTCTGTCAATTCTGCCTCTAGTAGAACCCTAACTAACACAGGGACCATTCTGAGAGACGCACCCTGAGCTGACCTCACCGTTGTGTCCACTGTGCTGGCTTCTCTGTCACTGCACGTTATGACCTCACTGATCCCCACTGTGTGAGCAGTCCATCATTGACCAGAATGTTTTATGGTGCAGGACCGCACAGCATTTTTGCAGTTGCCTTTTAAACCAGTCAAGGGGAGAGAGGAGAATAATGACGCGAGTTCCCCGTCCTTTGTCGTTTTGTGCACAGCCATGTAGAAGCACGCTTGTGTTCTGAGGTGGCTTTGTGTGGCTGTCTGTTCTCTGGGAGTTGATGAGTGCACCTTTCTAAGTCTCAGATTCCTCCCTTACTTTTCTATTTTAACCTGGCTGCTTAGGAGTTACCTCTGGCCAATTGTTGTGCTTAGCCAGTTAAATGATCGCCTTTACATTGCTTATGTGGGGGAGCTGAGAACTGCCAGCACAATTCAGAATATGCCTTTTTTTTTTTTTCCCTTGGAGACACAGCTGCTCCTGAACTCACTGTGTAGCCCAGGCCAGCCTTAAACTCAAAGCAATTCCCCTGCCTCAGCCTTCCGAGTGCTGGGATTATGCCTATGCACCACCACACCCAATATAGGAGCTGTTTTTCCTTCGCGTACAGCCACAGTGTAGTGGCTTAGAGTTTCTCTCTTTCCCTCCCTCTCTTCCTTGGGCATTCACTCAGTCTCCCAGACTGCCAGTGGGCCCGAGATTGTTTTCTTTTTTTAAGTCTGGCAGTTTAGGAGTCCCTCATGGGTCAGTAGGTTACTGCTCAGCCAGCGTTTGCTCAGTGCTGCTTCAGCCCCTTTGTCTGGTTTTGCAGCAAGGATGGGTCTGTGCGGCTTTGTCCGTGTCTCCCAGTCTGTTTCACACTGTCCTCTGCCTGCTCCTGAGTAGGTGCAGCCTACATATGCATGTAAAATTCCCTGTGCCTGGAATTGTGATTCCAGGGCGGCTCTGACCGTTCAGCACCTTTCCAGAGGCGCTAAAGGGCCGGGTTGCTCAGAACACTTCAACCTGCACCAGTCACCAGGGCTGTGACTTCCCTTTCAATGAACTCATAACTAAATAAATCACTGGCCTGACTCCTGACCAGTCACCGGGCGGGGTGCCGCTGCTACCTCACACAGTGGGGCTTGGAAAAGAATTGTAACTGGTCCAGACTGGGTGGCTAAGCAGATTTCTTGCTTGAGTCACTAAGGATTTGGAGAAGACCTGTAACTCACCCACCTGGTTCAGAAATTCCTTACTTGGGCCACCAGTGGCCCACAGAAGCTGCCGTCCTCACCCTGGGATCCGTCCAATTCTGTTTAGGTCAAAGTGAACCTGAAAAGAGACCCTAGGGTTTGGATAACAGTCCTTTCCTTGGTTTTCTGCATTAAAGTTCTGGCTGCACTGCCATTTTTCTTGAATCAGAGCTACCAGTTTTCTCTTAATTGCACTCCTCCAAAATCTCCATTGTTTCTGACAAGGCCCTCAGGCGCAGAGTTCCCCAATCTCTATTTCGAGTAAAGCCAATCCAGTCGGGACACTGTGGAGGGTTTGTCTTCAAGCTACAATTCTCTCCAAGAACAACCCATGTGCCCTGTGCTGAAACTGGAGGGACAGAGCTACTTGGTGGCAGAGGTGACAAATGGCTTCAATACCTCAGGCTTGCTGGTCTTACTATTTTTTCTTTGTTGTTGTTTTAGTAAATGTTTCTTTCTTTGCTATATGCCCTTAAGACAGATGCCAGAGGCTTTGAATTTTTCTTTCCTTTCCTTTTTTTTTTTTTTCTTTTTTGGACACGGGTCTCAGTATGTTGCCCAGGCTGGAAGGAACTCCTGGGTTCAAGAGATATTCCTGCTTCAGCCTCCTGAATGGCCGAGATGACAAGCATGCACCGCTATGTCTAGCTGAATGACCTTCTAAAAAAAATTGCCACCTATTCAGTTGGTTCCTTTGGAAAGGGGTCTGCTGACCACCTTCTGTTGCCACGCCAGAAGTTCCACTGTGTGCTTGTGAGTGAATTCAGAACTCCTAAGGTGACTTAGCCTGAGAGACAGATGTGTTCACGTGTTGGCCTGGAATCTCGTGCTCTTGGAGATGCTGGAGATGGTGGAGAGCTGGAGACCCTCCAGGTTCTCCAGATAATTTTGCAGGCAGGGATGTTGGAGTCACGTGGTTCTGAGGGGAAACCTCAGCCTTGTGCGGTGAGGCACCTTCTGTGAAGCTGGTGTGGCCAGAGCCCTTGGGAGAATCAGATCAACTAGTACAGAAGAAACATTGGGTCAGGTGCCTTGCAATGAGAAGTTTTCCCAGTAAGTGACAAAGGGACAGGCGATTTTCTTGTTCCCCCGTCCAGCAAGCCTGCCTCGGTAGACCTTCCTAGTCAGCTCCTCAGACATCCACAAACAGAATGCGCTTCTGCAGCGAGTCTGTCTGTCCATCTGTCAGTCCTCATCCCATAGCCCCCACCACTCGGCACACCCAGGATGCCTGAGGCTCACTGCTTCTCTCGCCTTGGCCCCTGGAGAAAGTTTGTCCACTTCTCTGGCTGTCATGGGTGGGCCTGGATACCGTGCTGGGTCAGCTCAGGTCAGGGTCCCTTCACAACCCTTCCTGCTGTGCGTCCCACGTCTCTGGGACGGGAGGCCCCATTCAGGACAACAAGCACAAGCCTTCCTGTTTCTCTCACTCTGACCTTCCGTTTTCCATTTTTAGCAGCAGCTACCAATGCTGATCTTACACAGCTGCTGAGAGGGTGTTTAGTCCTGGTTCACACTGTTGGTAAACAAACTTTCTATTAATTATGAAAGTATGAATGGGTCTGGCCCTTTTTGACTGAATATGCGTTTTATTTTACAGAATGACAGCTGACAGATACCATGTGCCAGGCACAATTCTAAGCTCTTGTGCATTGATTAATTTCCCATTAATCATAATAATGACTTTTAAAAGTATACAGTGAACCTCATTTCAACTCACTTCAGAGCTAAGGAAACTGAGACACAGGAAGGTAAACCGACTCACCAAATTCCACCCAGCCCGCGAGTGGCAGAGCTGAGATCGAAATCTCTCATTCTCTATAATCCAGCTTCCTGGTTGGGACAGGCAGGGTGGTTACCTCTCGTGACATCTATCCCCTCTTCTTCCATTTTGGCAGAACCCCAGTTTTGTTGGGACACCAGCCTTTTGCCGTTGTGATCCTGCTTTGAAGTTTAATAAAGTTAGGATAATCAAGTTATCCTGTTTCCCTGGTGGCTTAGAAAGGAGCCTGTAACACAATTTTTGAGAAATGAGAGAAGATGGGAAGGAAAGCTTACAGGGGCTTCTGGGAAAGAGAAGGAAACACACGGGGGAGAATGTGACACCTGGAATCAAGGCATCCATGTTATGTCCTGAGGGAGCCAGCCTGAGGATAGGCGAATCGGAGATTGGAAAATTGAAGTGAAGGAACTCCTGGGTTCACCTTGGCCCTGGACTTACCCCCTGAGCAGATTTCCCTTTATGTGATTTAACTGTTTTTCCTTGACTGAGGTTCCCGAGCCTTTGGAGCAGAATAAATCCTCACTTTGTACCCCTCAATGAGCAAAACTAAAGCAGGCTTCTAGTGGGGAGGGAGAAGAGGTCACCTGCCCCAGGGACGCAGAGAGGAAACGGGCAAGGGGTGTGAGCTTGGCAAGAACCTGTGGGCTGTTGTAGAAAATATAATTTTATTCTACCAGCCAGGAGAAGCCTCTGGAGGGCTCAGTGGCGAGCGTCGCTTAATCTAATTTACTACTTTAAACACTCTCTGAGGTGGTTGTATGGGGAATAACTTGGGGGTGGCTAAGAGTGGAAGTCTGGGTGAATATCACATTCAAAGGTGGTTACAGACCTTCGTATGAGCAGCGGGGTGAGGGGAGGCAGAGAGGGAATACCGGCATGGATTCAGGATCTACTTTGAAGAAAAGGCCACCAGGACAGCAAGCCTGTGCCCGGTGAGCACGAGATCCCACTCACCCTTGGGGCTTACTCGTGGTGAGACTGCAGCGTGTGATCCCACTTGGACTTTATTTCTGCTTTGCTTTCTACCTATTTTGCATATGGGATAAAGAGAGATGCTCACGTAGTGCGTGCAGGCATCTGCGCACCTACTCACGCCCTGCCTGCTGGCTGCAGGGCCTGGTGCTGTCTGGTGTGTAGCTGGCTCTCAATCAGGATTCGTGGAGGGAACGAGGGAGGGTTTTTGTCCTTCTGGCATTGTACCACTTCCCTGGTGAGGGCTAGAGGGTGGGCAGGAATGCATCAAACTCTCAGCTCGTGTCAGAGACCTTGGTGACATGACATCATCTGTCAGTCATCAATATGGTGAACCTACTGGGTCATAAACCTGACTGCAAGCTAACATGCTAGCAATAATAAACATTAATTAAACTGTTAATTCACCATCATGTTGCTTGTCATCATCCATTTAAAAAGGGCATTAAGAGATAATTTTGATGGGTCAAGGATCTTGAGAAAATAAATCCAGGGATGTTTGGATCCATGCGTTTTTTTTTTTTTTTCCTATAACATTTCCTGAAGTAATCAGAGAATATTTTGGATAATTTTATCTCCATGCTGTAGCAGTGAGTGGATAATTTGTATGTTTGTTCATTTATTCATTAATCTACCATTTTGTATTTAATTTTTACTAAGTACAGACACCCTCCTCCCCCCAGTCCTGGAGACACAGTAGTAAGTGTCGTTAGCACAAGTCCTGCTTCATTGAGACACATTTTCAGCAGGAATTAAAAAACTGGGTAAGTAAACAAATCAACAATGTCATTTAACAGAGTGACTGTGTCCATGGAGAAAATAAAGGTGAATATGAGGATAGAGAGGGCTGTGGCCAGAAAGATCTAGGTGATCTGGTCTAGGAGGGCATCACTGGTATCCACAGAGTTCCGGAGGAGCACTCCAGGAAAAGAGGAAGTACATGTAAAGCCCCTGGGGCAGGAGAATATGCAGAGAGAGGAGTCAAGATGGGAAAGCCACTCTGATCTTAGAATGCATCCATTGTAGTCTACAACCTTGCAGCCATAAGCCCTTTTATAAACAGCATTATAACTCATTCACAAGGGTGAAGCCTGCATGACCTAAGACATCTCTTAAAGATCCCCATCTGTCAACACTTTTGCATGGGGAGTAAATTTTCAACATGTGAACTCCGGGCGACACATTTAAACAGAAGAGGTGACACAGGCTGAGTCCCCTGACCCAGGACATATGACCATGCGCCATAATGATGGGAACCATTTAGGACAGAGCTCGTTTGTCCTGTGTGGTCCCCAAACAAAGATGTTGCTGCTGAATGAACCAGCAGAGGGAGAGAGAAATAGCACTTCACAGCTGAAGGGGAGGTGTTAGGATCGCATGTTACCGCAGCACAACACGGCACATCCTGATGGACTTGATTGGGGTCAGGGTTGGCCTGGAGCGGACATGTGGCTAAACCCGCAGAGGCCAGAGCAAGCTTTCAGAGAGGCACCTTCTCCACAGAGGCTGGAATGGCAGCTGAGAAAAACACAGCAACCTAGGACTGGTGAGTGAGGAAATCTCCCCCCGTAAGTGAAATCGCCCCCCACACAGAAGGACTCACAGGTGTAATGACTGTGTAGTTAGGTGCGCAGGCTTTGGGGGCTCACACTTCTAGCTCCGTCCCATTCTCCCTCTGTGACTTTGGACAAAAGCTTTTGATGCCCGAGTATCAGAATCCTCCTTGCACGGTAGGCGAGATGGTGCCCAACTGCTCTGCCTGACATCTGGGCGTCAGTGCCTCTTCAAAGCCATGGCACTGTTAGATGTACTCAGAGACACACTCAGGCCCTGGGCCCACTTTGTCATGGCTTCTGCCCAAAGTCTGATGCCATATCCATGATCATGAGCACACAGAGGTCATTTAGCACATGGCCGGTTCTGAGCCCTCTGCGTTTGTCATAAAGCCATGGCGTGCGAGGTGAGACTGCTATGCCCAGCATGCCAGTGACGGGTGGGAGCACCGAGTATACATGACTTGTTCAAAGTCACCTGGCTGCTGAGTGGCTGAGCCCGAATTCAGAGATGGGGATCTAACCCTCACGCCCACACTTGCATCCACCATACCGTCTTCTGCTTCGTGCTCATACACCTAGGAAGGTCATGCCTTGCTGTCATGCTAAGTGACAGAAATGACACCCACCCCGAGAGGCGTTGCTGAGAACCTGAGCTGGCACTGAAAGAAGAGAGGTCAGCCTCTGGCCACACACTCAGGCAGGGGGGATGCTGTTATCTGAGGCGGTGGGGAAATCCAGTAGGGGTGGGTCCTGAAAGGAAGTTGGGGGTCACTGAGGGCCTTGGGAATCGTTCCGACTTTCTGATAGTCGGCATTGCCCAAGCCCTACAAAAGCACACGGTGGCACATGCCATGTGCATACAGCCCCCGAACCTGCTGTCCACTGGCCCTCGCATCTGATAATTGTAAGGAAGAGCCGGTGAGCCAGTGCTGGTGCTCTTAAGGAGACTCTCAGGATGGCTCTGAGGGCCTCCTGGACAGTGTCTATCCCTAAAGGTAACACCAAGCTGTACATAGAGCATCCATGTAGGAGTGACCCTGATAAGGGAAAGAGTGGGAGAAAGGGGAAGGGGAGAAGGATATCCCTGGAAAAGGAAGAAGCGTGTATTATTTTGGAAAGGCGTGGAAGGGGGTGTGGACTGGAGCATGCAGCCAGAGAAGCTAGGAGAAGAGTCTGGGGTGCTCGGCGGGGAACTCCCCCCCTGGGACGTCATCCCAAGGGCACTGAAAAGCCAGAGGAAGTACTTTAAAGGAGGGTGAGCAGTAGGATTAGAGTTTCCTTCCCAAGTCCCACAGGCAGCTGTCACGATTGCAGGGAGCACCACAACCACTTAGAAACCACGGAAAGCAGACACGCTAGAGGGCCTGAGGCAGAAGGGTCAGGGCTGCCTAGTGCACCGTGGCGGGTGGAGCTGCACTCCGTGAACCTGCGGCCCTGGATAAGGGCCCCGGCCACGTTTTGTTCCCTTGCACTTCCTCCCCAGCTAGAAAGGCTGTTCGACCCATATTTATCTTTGCAAAGCGACGGTTCTGTAAATCGCAGCTCCCTGAGGTTTCCGCAAGGCCCACGTTCCTGAGCACGCATGTTCCGGGTCACAGGCAATTGCTAACTGAGCCTTGTAGTTTGTCTCCTGACTCTCTGCTTAGCTCCTGGGTTCTCTGCAGTGCTGCGTTCAGGTGGCCAGTTCTCCAGTGGTATTTGCTTGGACAAATGGCCCCAGGCCAGCGGTTTTCTGAACTCGGTATCGCGCCTGTTCCAAAGTGGCTAATCTTCCCTGAGGATTCGCCCCAGGCACGGGTTAACCTTCATTTCTAATTAGCTCTGCATTTTCTATGAAGACATAATCTTTTATTAAATTAATGAGGCATAATACTTATTAATTGCTAATTATTCATAGTCGCCTAGTCAATTTAAAAGAAATGATACCATTTAGAGCAAGATTTAAAGATAGGTGATGTCGAACAACTTCCTGTGGATAGCCAGCTCCTCCAGCCCAGCAGAAGGCAAATCGCCTTTCCCTCACACTCAGAGATGCTGGTTTTGTTCAGTGATTTGGGATATCCCCACATCACCTGTGGGCCTTTGAGCAACCTCCTGAACTCCCTGAGTGTCAGTTTTCCCATCAGTAAAACAGGATGTATCTACGATTGGCCCCGGCAAAGTTTCCATGAGATAAGGACAGTAAAGTGTCAGGCGGGTGCTTAGTAGATGTTAAATGCATCTGTTGGTGGTTCATTTCCTGCTCCCCCCCCCCCCCCCACAGTTGTTGTGTGTTTGTGTGTGTGGTATTGGGGACCAAAGCCAGGGCCTTTGCATTGAGCTATTATCCCTAGCCCTTTTTAAAAATTTATTTTAAAACGAGATCTTGCTAAGTCACTGAGTTGACTGGGATGGGCTCAAACTTGTGATCTTCCTGCCTAAACTGCCCAGATTACTGGGACTACTGTGCCACCGTGCCTGGCTAGAGGTTACCACTTAATCTAACCTTGGATGTATCCATCAGGACTAAATTGAGTAGGAGACTCTGTGTGTGTGTGTGTGTGTGTGTGTGTGTGTGTGTGTGTGTGGTGTGTGTATATGTGTGTGCATGTATGTATGTATGTACGTGTGTGTGTTTGTTTTCTTGTGTTACACTTGAACGTCATAGACTGGATAATGTGAGAATAACAGGTTTATTTAGTTCATGGGTCTAGAGGCTGGGAAGGCTAAGAGCGTAATGGTAGCATCTGCTCAGTGTCTGCCGAGGGCCTTTTTGCTGGTCACAGCATGGGGAAGGGCATCCCCTGGTGAGACAGAGCCAATGAGCCACAGATAGCTCACTTTAATAACAAATCCACTCCGGATATACTCATTAGCCCATTAATCCATTAATCCCTAATTAATCCATTCATTAGAGCAGAGCCCTCTTAAGTGCGCCACCTCCCAAAGGTCCTAGGTCTCACGTGCCGTTAGCATATGATTTGGGGGATTAGGTTTCCAACACAGGAAATCTGGAGGACACATTTAATGCACAGTATTATAAACTTACGGGTTTGTGTCTGGTCTGCATGTCTGTCGTCACCTTCTGTCTTCTAAACTTCTCATGGAAGTTCATGGAAATTGACGCAGGGCTCTGACCTTGAGCTCAGGGGCCTTGAGCCTTCCGGACCATTGAAGTAAAAGCACTCTGGGAGGATTTCATCGGCCCAGATCCTTTCTCTGTCTTGCTGGTTAAGGACTGGAAGTTAGCCAGGCCCAGGTGCCCAGATGGGGCAACATTTGGACTGTGGCGGCATCCTGAGTCCCCTTGTCGTCAGTCTCTTCTGTGCTGAGTCATAGCTCCAGGGCTGACCCCAGGATCCTGGTGTTGCTCCGTTCCTCTGTAGTTGGGGCTTCGGTTTTGGTTCACACTTTGAAAGCTGGGTCTCACAATTCAGAGAGAAACTTTCCGTCCTGAGAGTTGTGGCTAGTGAGTTACATGTGGTGGAAGAGAAACCCTGACTTGCCTTGCGCAGAACTGTTTTTACTGACTTAAGAAAGATGAGGCAGGCATAAGCAGGTTGGAAGTTCGTACCTGGATGGTTCAGGGAACTGTGTGAGGCTGGATTGAGTGCTGACGACAAAGACGGGCTCCCGTGGAGCCGGGCAGCAGCTGTAGCAGGTGGTATCATCTGTTAACAACAGCTGCTGGGGTGGAGAACATTCTAGGTGTTGGACTCATCCTGAATCGATGATCATTCATTTTCTTCTCTGAGAGGACATAGATGACTAGCGGGGCTGATGGTGTTCCCAACCACGAGGCCAGAAATTCTGAACCTAAAGTGTGTTCCCTTCCCTGTGCTGACACGTTCTCTTTCTCTAATGGTGGCCCGGGGGACACTGGGAGTCACTCAGGAGGAGGCTGGAGAAAGAGAAGAGGGAAAGGAGGTGTGAGGTGTTGTTAGTTTTTATGGTCACTCTTTTATCTTCCACTTGTCTCTTCTCTCAAAATTGAGAGAAGGTGCAGCTGACCCCAAGGTGTCAGATGGTCCAAATCACTAGTAAGAAGAACAATGGCTCTGTCCCCGTCTCCAGAAAATACACATATGTTCTGTTGTGTGACAAAGGGGAATTCAGTTTGTAGTTAGGACTTGAGTTGCTAACCAGTTGACCTTAATATGAAAAGATGACCTTAGGTTATTCTGGTGGATCCAGAGTAGTTATTAGGTACCTTTAAACCAGGAAAAGAAACCATGCCACGAATCAGAGAGACAACATCCCAAGATTCAACCTGCCATTGCTGATTTTGACACTGGAGGAAGAAGACTATGAACTGAAGAATGTGGTGGATTCTAGACTCTGGAAAAGGCGAGAACATAGAGCACCTTGGGAGCATCCAGGGAGGAGCAAACTCTTAATTTAGCCCCGTGACCTTCATTTCAGACTTCTGATGTGTATAATTGTAATATTAAGACAATCTCTGTGGTTTTCAGCCACTGAGTTTGTGGAAGTTGGTTATAGCCATGACAGGAAAGTAATGTAACAGGGTAACTATTCATTCAAAACCATGCACAAATTGAATCTACTGAAACCCTTGGGTTGTAGCTTAGTTTTCTGTAAGGAGACCATGGGTTATTGGGACATGGGGAACTCGCCACAAGGAAAGAACAGAATGAAACCAAATTAAGCATTGCTCTTCAGAAGGAGTCAGCTGTGGAGCCTACCAAGGTGTACACCCAAAGGCAGGGCTCGCTCAAAGGTGGGGATCACCACGTGTCTGCGTATGTGTTTGTCTTGGTAGATTATTAATAGTACCTTCTTTTATCGTCAAAAGTGTTCAAGTTAAGATTACAAGTTCTGTCATTCTCCTTTACAAAGAAAACCCAAAAGATCCCATGGCTAGTCACCATGAATAAACTTTGTTTGAATTTTTATTTTTACTTGTTAAAACTGCTTTTTGGATAACCAGTAAATTGACATATGGTGTTAGAGTTATAATTCGGTGAGGTGTGATAATAGTATTGTGATTTGGTATAACAGTGAATGTTCAGTTTGGATATGATGCTGCTATAGCATTTAGGTACAAATGGCATGGTGCCTGGGATTTACTTTAAAATAATTCAGCCTGTGGCTCTATGACATGATGACTTTAGTTCTTTTGGGAAGATGCCCAGGAAAGCTGTAGCTGGTCAGATGGGCTTTCTGGTCTCTCAGCTTTCTAAGGAATCTCCAAAATGCTGCCCGTTGTAGTTGAACTAGCTTGTAGTCCCAGCAACAGTACAGAAGTGTTCTTTTATTTTCCGTCATTTGGGCAACAGTTGTTTTGGAGTTCCTTATGTAAGTCATTCTCCCTGGAATGAGGTGGAACCTCAGTGTTTTAATTTTCATTTATCTGATGGCCAAAAGAAAAGATGTAGGTGAAATAAATATGGCGAAGTGAAGGCAGTTGCCAAAGTTAGGTGGTGGATATGAGAGAATTTGTTGTACTCTGTGCATACTTAAGAATTTTCATGATAATATGTTTGAAAATGTTTCCTTCTTCACAGCTTGGATTACTCAGTACTGACCCAGCCACCTACCTTTCTCTTGGCTCCTCTTCCATATTGGGTTGGTCTCAGGTGGCTGGCTGGGCGCTGACTGAGTCGTGGATGGAGTAAATACCTCCAGAGGTGTTTATTTTTATTATTTTTGTGTCTGCACTGGTATTATTTTTCTCCATATCAGTTTTATTAGTCTGTGTTTGTGGTACATAATAATTACAGTCAATTACTTGGGGAGTTGTTATATGTATATTTCACAGTTTAATCATTTTCCCTTTCTCCTTCTTTCCCCAGCCCTCCTGTTTATCTCCACAAAGTCCACCTTCCTGTTTCCTTATCATCACTCTTATTTTGCTGTTCTGGTTATTAATATCTTGGGTTTCTTGTATAAGAGAATCTATGTGATATTTAACCATCTGTATCTGACTTACTTCACTTAGCATAATGTTCTTAAGGTGCATCCACATTTTCCTAAAAATGACTTCAATTTTTTTTCTCCATGGCAGATTAGTACTATCTTGAGATTATATACCACTTTTTCTTTGTCTGGTCATCTGTTGATGGGCATATCAGCTGCTTCTGCAATTTAGGCATTAGAAGTTCTGCAGCTATAAACACGAGTATGTGTGCATTACTGTAATATGATGTTGTCTTAGTTATTTTCTCGTTGATAGGACAAGATACCTGACATCCGCAACTTAAGGGTGGAAAGATCTACTTAGTTCACAGTTTCAGAAGGTCTGGCCCGGCCATTCATGGGGCAGCAGCAACAGTGAAAGCACGTGGCAGAGGCTGGAGAGCTTCTCAGAGCATTGTAAACACAAAGAACTTGAAGCAGGAGTGAGTGAATGTCTGGAGACCCAGGCAAGGTGGGAGCCTTCCCAGGAAGAAGCCAAAAACAATGTTTCTTCTTTCTTGCTTTAATTACTTCAAGCTTCCAGTGGGGCCCCCCCATATCCAAGGGATTGCCTCTCCCTCATTTCCTGGCCCACAATCAATAACACACACCTGAAGGTTCTGTCCTGGTCCTCCACAATCTCAACAACTTGATACAAGTTCTCTGGGTCAAACCCCAGGCATCAGCCTTTTCTTGCTAAGCCTTACCATCCCACAGCACAGGGTTCCAAAGTTGTCCCGCTACACCTAAGTCCACGACACCTTTGGGGTTCACTCCAGACCCAAACCGTAGCAACTGTCTTTAACTCTCTCTGAAAGATACCCAGCTAGTTCAAAACAAGACCATGAACACTAGGTTAAGGAATCATTCTCTGGGGAATAAGACTAGACGTGGATAAGCAATACATTCTTACCTGGATCTTCCCTTACTGTATATCTTGTGGGAAGTCTCATCAGGAATGTGGCAATGGCTTGGGGTAAAAATTCAACCATGCCTATGAATTGAAAATAGGATTAAGGCCAACTAAGTACTACTGCTCAGTGGGGTCAATCAAAGCAAGGCCTGTGTAGTCAGAACCTTATGATTTTGGGGTTCAAATGCCCCGCTCCGAAAAGTCATACGTATGTGATGTTAGCCAAGTAATTTAACCTTTCTGAATCTCATATTTTTATATGAAATTTGGAAAAGAATTCATTGTTTTTCAGGATGGTGGGGAGGGTTAAATGCTATAACATTTGAAAAATCAGACAGTAGGAACTTAAAAAATTTTTCTGTAACTCCTCTGTCTCCTTGAATGGTGAATGTTTTTAATTTAGTAAACTATGTTTTAGTTTGGACAAAATTTTGTTTTTAAAGATATATTGCCTCAATTATTGGATAGTATTTATTCACTGTAGAAAACCTAAAAGATTACAGAAGTATATAAAAGTAAAATTAAAATCTTCCATAAAACCACTCAAGATTCCAACTGCATATATGCATGTATTCTGGTTCATTTCTATTCTTCTTCCTAACCCCAGTGAAAATAATTGGGGGCATCTTAGATATATTTTTCCATCTGATTTTTTCAATATATTATATGAGATTTTTTTCCCCTGTGGGTATATTTTTTCAATGTTCTACAGTACAGGCGCAGCAAATTTTGGAGTTAGATCAGCCTACATGTGAGAATTCACAGCTCTGATGTATCTTAGTTGTTTATCTCAGGAAAAAAAAATCTTGAACCTTCTTCCATAGGGTTTGGGTTGGTTTAAATGAATTAAAGACCACAGAACCCTACTGTAGTTCCTGAGGCAACAGTCTCCTAATGATGGTGGTATTGTGGATACTGATTACTGTATCAGTCAGGCTAGGTCATGCTGCAGTAACACGCATGACTCAGGGACTTCACACACAAAGATGTGCTCCTTTCTGCAGTGAAAATCACCCTAGGATGGTTCTCTTTTCCCTCCTAGGATAGAGATTCAAGTTCCTTCCATCTGTAGAATTCCATTGCTCACACATTTCTATGATCATCAAGACAGTAGGGGAAGAAAAGGCTCTCATGTCAGAACCATGCTTTGCTCCAGAAGAAATGTAACCAGTTCTACGTACAACTAATGGACCTGCATAGTGAATGAGTATTTGTGTAAAAGTGTAATTTCCTTGTGTATCCAAAAAAAGAAGAATGCCTTAGTTACCTTTTTGTTGCTGTGACAAAATACTCAGCATGCACAAATTAGGGGAGGAAAAGTTTATTTTAGCTCACAATTTTAGAAGGTCATAGTCCATTCATGGGCAGCTGGCAACAGTGGAAGTACATGGCAGAGGCAGCCCCTCACAGCATTGTATACAGGAAGCCAAGTCCCGGAAGGAAGGGAGGAAGTAGCATATATCCCTCCAGGTCCCATCTCAATTATCTGTCCCTTCTGGATCCAGCCTCAATGTTCTACCCCTTCTAGGTTTACGTCCCTACTGCATCACACACCTGTAAACTATAGTCTACCACATGCCTCTCTTCTACCACACACCTATAACCCACCACACGCCCATAATCCACCCCTCTAGACCAGGCCCCCATCTCCTAACTGCACATGGTTGTATACATAATCCACAACATCCAAGGACATGAGACTCTTGAGGGCATTCCAGATCTAAACCACAATAAGTGACACATACGTTGATGATCAGCAGGGATAACTAACACAGAATCCTCTCTGTTAGAAGATTGTGTGTCCTTTTGAAAGTTAGTGGACTAGAACTCTATGTCAGCCTTCTGCATGTTTATGTGTCATAAATCCTCATTCCCAAACCTGAGTGAAGGGAAAAGCAGGTGGCCTCGGTTCCATGGACTTCTCCTAGGTGTGCTGAAGCCGAGGCTCCCACTTTAGGTTCAGTGCCAAACCTCCCTGTGCCGGAGAATTACTGCTTGTTGTTCAACATGTGAATGGTGCATTTAAGCGCTAGGGTCAGGCTGGCCACGGCGCAGCATTTCATCCGTGTCCTGTCATCACCCTGATCTACGGTGCATTCCGAGGGCCATCAGTCCCGCGAGGGAGTTTATCAGGCCCTGCTCTGGCATTTAGTACCACATATATCACAGGTGGAAAACTCTAAGTAGGATAGGATCGTGGGAGTCGTGGTGAGTTAGAGGCTGGGTGCACACTGAGGGCCTCGGGAGAATTACTAGATCTCCTGAAAAATCTGTAGAGAACTTTTGCTTCTTGGTTTTTATTTTCCCCAAATAATACCAGTTTTTTATCTTTACAGATATTGGCAGCATAGCACAAGGATAGAAGTTTCAAAAGTTAGAAACAAAACACGAGTTGCGTTAAGGCTTTTCCCCCTACTGGCTTTGTCTTCTGGGGCAAGTTGCTTTCCATCTCTGGGCTTGCATCTTTTCTCCTATGTAGTGATAACTTCTCTATGACTTCTGTCATTCCATGATTTGATGACATCCTATTTAAGCCAAGCCTATGGATAATAGAGAAGAAGTACATCAGAGACCCATCTGTATTGGCTAAGCTGCTTTGGGTCATAGGCAACAGAAACATCTACTCAAATTGTAAGAAATTTATTCTTTTATTCTTTAATCTTCACAATAGCCAGGGAAGGTATATGTTAATAGAGTACCCATTCTGCAGGTAAGGAAGATGAGTCATGAAGATAACTACCTTGAGGTCATTCATGAAGTGTGAAAGCCCTGGAATGTGAAAGCCCATATTTCAGCTTATGTCCGAATATTTTCAAACTGTGAGCCTTTAACTCCTGTGTCAAGCCTTATTTGTGGGAGAAAAAAGAGAGTGTCATGAGCATCTGTTGAACACCAGGTGTGATTCAGGTCTACTTACATTTGCTGTCTCACTTAATTGCTTCAACAAATCAACTGGGTACCATCTTTTCCCCTGCTTTTTATTTTGTGAAGTGAGTAAAGTCTTGGGGGGTGTATTTAACTTACCAAGGATTTCATAGCCAGTAAATCTATTTGATAGGACATTCTTGGAAAATAATGTTTTTGCCCATTAGGAACAGAACACCCAATCGAAGTGACCTGAACGGAAAGGGTTTTTTATTTTCCATCACAACTGGAAGAGGAGACGTGGTCCACCCTAGGACTGGCTCAGTAGCTCAATAACACCAAAGACTCAAAAGTCTTTCCATATTTTTTTTGGCATCACCCCTAGTGTGTTAACAGTGTTGACTTTTGGTCTGCACACCGTCTGGTCTCTGTGCACACTTGTTCTGAAGTAGGATGAGGCAAAGGCAAGTCGTAGTGTACAATCTTCCTTTTTATCATGAGGAAGCACATTTTTTCCTGATGTTCACTAGCTGATGTCCTTTTACACCCCACCATCCAGAGTAGAATGACACAGCTGCACTCTAGCTGCAAGAGAGTCAGGGAAGGGGCCATCTGTGTTTCTAGTTTCTGTTGATGAAGGAAGGCTCAAGCAGCTTAGAAGCAGTGAGAGGGTTAGTCCTTGGGAACATGAGCCACTGTGCTCACCACAGAATCCTAAAGTGTTCCAAGGTAGAGGTTGTATCTTAATTCTTCATAATTTTATCACTTAAAAAATCACACATTTTCTAATAAATGCTTACTGGAAAAATCTATTCTTTGGAAAGATTTCAGAGTGGTGACTCTTGACAGATGGAATTATCAACCATATATAGTGCTTTTTTTCTCTTCTATCACCCCTCTTGCCTGTCAACTACTTTGATTTCTTACCAGTGAGTACTGAATAAGAAAACGCAAGTGGACAAGAGATAAGTCTCAGTATTCTTCTCTGTGAAATGGGTGACTTAAAATAAGGTGTGTCCGCTCAAAAGCAAAATATTATATATAAAAATGAAATCCTATCATTTATGGCAACATAGATAGAACCGGAGGACATTCATTAAGTGCAATTAGTTGGGCAAAAAAAGACAAATACAGCATGTTTTCACTTATCCGTGGAAGTTAAAATATTGATAAAAGTAATGAAAGAGTGAAAAGTAGAGAAACAAAAGTAGAGGATGTTGTAATAGTTACCAGAACCTCAGGATGGTGTGGGGAGTGTGAGGGATGGAGACCAGGTGGCTGATGGGAGTGCAGATGCAGCCAGACAGGGGAATGACTCCCAATGTTGACATTAATTGGTTCCCAACAATTAATTATATATCTCAAAATATCCAGTACAGAGGATTTGAAAGGTTCTCACCACCATGAAATGATGAATGTAGGTGAGTGACATGCCATTTATCCTGACCTGATCATTCCCCGCTACACACCTGCATTACTGTATCACACTGTACCCCAGAAATATGTGTAATTATTGCCAATTAAATATTTTAAATAGTTAAAAATAAGAATTCAACTATAAGGCAATTTATTTTCAAAAAGTCTGCGGGAGAGTGCAATCAGAAGTTTTCTCTGGGGAAAGAGACAAAACTGGAAATTAGGCAGACTTAGCAGAGAAATTTTCGGGTAATTCACATGGAAGGAAACAGGCTGCTACGCTCCACTCTTGCTCGGGGTTCATCTTGCTGAGTTTTCCCCGGAGAAGGCCTCTCCTTGGGGCAGGCCCTCAATGCCAGCTTCAGGCTTTGTTCTTGAATGTGGCTTTACTTTGAAAGCATTTTAGGGGTGTGAGGTGGTGGCAGAGGAAAGACTTAAAAAATATTCCCACCCGAGTCCTGCTGCAAAGGTTCTGAGCTGGCATGCATGCGTCCTGGGGATATCCAGATTCTTCAGGTGATTCTAACGCGCAGGTTGAGGCTGGGTCTTGTATATGTGGATGAGACTGGCTGTGCTCAAATCCTGGTGCGGTTCCTACTCATGTGAGCTTTCGTGTGCCTCAGTTCGCTTCTCTGTTTTGCAGGGCTGGTGATAATCATGGGAGTACTTTGAAGGCAAATGAGATAATTCATATTAAGCGTAATTTCTTTCCCCAAATATATACAAAATAAAACCTGACAATTAGCTGACCACTGTTAGCACCTGTCGTGCTAGCAGTAACCAAGGGTCTGGAGTCTGGCCCATGGGTGACCCTGTGGCCACTCCTGGAAGCCCTGATGCCCTCATCTACCTGAGGAAACCATACCTGGCAGGTTCTCATGAAATTCTGGAGAGCACAAGAATCCCAGGCTTCCTAGAGGAAGCATCTTGAAAGTTTCTTTCCTTCCTTTGGCAACAGAATTTCCATTTCCTTAGGACACACCACTCTTTCCTCACGCTCAGTTCATGTGCTTGGATGAGGCTGATCCCAGCCTCCAGCTCCAGGCTGTGTCAGTCACCTGTCTTTCTTAACTAATAAAACGAATAACAATTTCTTGCTCTTTTGAGAGGGAAGCTTCCAATTAGCCCTGGCCTTACTAAACTGCGAAGATATAAGCCTGTAGCTTCTAGCAACTTTCATGCAGCTAGGAGATGAGAGCCTGCCTGAGAAAAATCCTACTCAGGGCAACCAGAGGGAGTGATGAGAACAGGTGTATTTCTCATGGTAAATTTTGAAAACTTGGATCACACCACACTTGCAACTGGATCTAACCAAGAACTTTCCAGAGACACGAGTTAATGACCCTTTCTGTTGCTCAAGTTTCCTTGAATTGGTATTCAAGGACCTGTTGAAAACCGCTCACCTTGTTTACTGGCTGTCCCGAAGGCCATGCTCTCTGCCTTGGTGTTACGTCTTACTGCCATCCCAGACCACGTCTTGCTTCCTTTCCCTGCACCAGAAGTATCACGCGTGCTGGGCATTCAGAGGTGGGCTGCCTGCCACATCCCATGAGGGACTCCCACATCTGCAGGATCTTCTGCAGTCTCACAGCGGATCCAAGACTCAGGTTAGACTAAACAGAGGAATGGGCCTGGGAGAATGGAGGGAAGGAGAAGGGGGCCATACTTCCCATGCGTTCTTGCATTTGGTTCTGATATTGCAGGGAAAGCAGCTACTGGCCAGCAAGAGGGGCCCTGGTGGCTTCAGGGATTTCTGGTAATATTGTATGAGGAGAAATGAGTGGCTCCGGAGAGAAAAGATAGATCACTGCTCATTAGAAGGACACATTTTCATTTCTAATTTGTAGTGATCAAAGCTGTCTAGGCATGGAACGGGCTGACTCGTGACGCAGTAAACCCCTTATTGCTAAAGGTGCGCAAGCTGAAATAGGCTAATTAGCTGCACAGGTATTGAAGAGGCTATTTTCAGAACATCAAATTGGTGCTGTATCAGTTTGGGCCTCCTAGAAGCAGATTCTGAGGCCAGGGTTTGGTTGCTGGTAGTTCGTATGGCTGGGAATTCCAGGAAACATATCGTGGTTGGTGGGTGGAGAGAGTGAGATCAGAAAGGAAAGGAAAGTCACCGGTGCTTTGAAGAGCTGCTTGCTACAATGGGAAAGGGAGGCCTGGCCGGGGACCTTCTGAGAGTGAGGGGGACACATCCCAGAATGGACCCTTTGCACACCGAGAAAGATGAGGTGTTTACTGCTAAACCCTGCTTCTCACTGGGGTGAGGGGAGTTACTCTGGGGGTGCTGATCCCAGGCACTTCTACCTGCCACAGGTATTCTCATCTGGCAGACTGTCCCCAGGTGGAGAGACATGGGGACTGTTCCTTGTACACGGCCCTGTCTTCAGGCCACCTCCAAGTGGGCCAGAGGGACTTGAACGAAACACAGGCATCTGTTCCAAGAGCAAACTCAGTTTTAATTGAATTCCTATGGGTTGGATTCTCCCTGTAGGGTGTATCTCTTAGCCTTTAATGGTTTTAAGGCAAGGAATTTGAAAGAAAATGTAATTCCTGTATTCCCTTGACTCTGTATTCTCACACAAGCACCTGGCCTGTTTCATCTGTTTCCTCTTCTTGCCTGGACTTGAAGGGTATAAGCCTGCATTCACCCCTGAGAATCCATCTGCACACCATCTGCATCAGGACACGTGCTGCTCAGCAGTGCCCCAAGCACCCTCTGGAAGCAGAGCTGGCCATCCTCAGAGCAACCTGATACTATCGCGAGTTTCCATGCGTCACTGTTGTCCCTTAAAGCTGCCACTTGTGGCTGTAGAGCCAGTTCTTTCTAAAACACAGTGATCACAACAGTACTTTTATAGCACTCTATAGGTTGTAGAGCACTTGAAAACCTGGGCAGTAATAAGGCTTCTTATACCTTGTGCCACTTAATCCAAATTGTCAACTTGACTAGATTGAGAGATTCCTCAACAAGTGCATGAGTCACGGGGGTGCTGTGCTTGTCGGTGACTTGATCTGATGTTCCTAGCTGCATGCACTGGAGGTGGGTGTGATTGGACGAGGTGGGCCTGGGGCATCTCTCCGGCAGGAACAGCTCTTCCTGGCGCTCTTCCCCTGCGCTTTGCTTCCCAGCTGCCGTGAAGGGAGCTGCTTGGCTCCACCAGGCCCTTCCGCCATGATGTTCCTATACGAAGCCAGCCCATTATGGACTGAAGTCTTTGAAATCATGGGCCAAATTAAATGTCTCCTTTTTAAAGTGCAGGTGCCAGACAGTTCGGTTCCAGCAATGGGAAGGATGAGGAATACATAGCTTCCTATGAGTCAGTCCAGGAGATGATTCAGACAGCCCATTCTATAGACGAACCGACAGAGGCTGACGGCGTGGCCAGACTTTGTTCCAAGCGCCTGCTTGTCTACTGCTCAGGTCTCCTTCCTAGCCCCTGGGGGAGGCGCTAGTGTACCCCATTCAGGTCAGAGGCAGGCTGCTGGATTGCAGGCTGACAAGAAGGAAGTGGCTGCATATTGTGGGCAGGAGAAAATTTGGGGTGAGCAGCGGAAGAGGTAAAGGAGAAGATATTGTTACAGCGAGTCATGTGTTCTGCTTGCAACAGGAGCTGAGCAGCAGTCAGGAGTGACATACAACGCACAGCTGGGGCGAGCCAGTAGGAAATTACATGGCTCATATTTAATTATGTAAAATCCCATAATCCCTTAGGGAGCACAAAGGGCATGAGGTGGTGATTTTGTTTCTCTCATAATCTTGGAGTCACTTTATTAAATGACAGAATAATGCAGCTGGGGAAGAAGGAGAGAAACGTGGTCATAGAACTTGAAACAGACACATTGGGCTGGGGTGCAGCTCAGGGGTCAGAGCGCCCACCTAGCAAGCACAAGGCCCCGGGTTCGATCCCCCAGCACCGCATTAGCTGGGAGTGGTGGTGCGCACCTGTAATCCCAGCACTTGGGCAGCTGAGATAGGAGGATTGCAGTGAATTTGAGCCCAGCCTGGGCTGCATAACGAATCCAAGGCAATCTGGATTATAGAGGAAGATCTTGCAAAAAGAAAGAAAAATGAATGAATACATGCATAGCTTTTCTATTCCATTTTTCCCCTTCTTTCTTGGCTGAAATTATGGTCTCCATGTGAGGATAAATGTGTGCAAATACAGTGACAGGAAAGAAAACAATGCCTACTACAGGTCTTTATACTCCGTATGTTGCAGATGAGGGAGGGAGAGAGAGAGAGAGAGAGAGAGAGAGAGAGAGAGAGAGAGAGAGAGAGAAACAGGAAAGAGAAAACGTGGCTGTTGCTGATTGTTACAGGATAGAGTCTATCTCCTTGAAAGCTCACATGCTGAACTGCTAGCCCCAGCATCTCAGAAAGTGAATGCACTGGGAAATAAAGTTTTAAAGAAGCAAATCAATGAATCCATTAAGGTGAGCCCCACATCCAGTCTGACTAGTCTCCTTACTAAAAGGGAGAATTTGGACATGTGAAGATATACAAGATTCGCACACAGGGAGCAAAGACTGGTGGGAAGACAGTGAAGAACAAGGTGGCCATCTGCAAGCCAAGGGGGCTCAGGAAAAAACGTACCAAACTATTGAGTCTGCTGACATCTCACCCTTTTTTTTATGGTACTGGGATCAAACACAGAACATTCAGGGAGCTACATGCCCAGCCTCTTTAAATTTTTGATTTTGAGACAGGGTCTCACTAAATCACTAAGTAACCCAAGCTGGGCTCAAATTTTCATCCTGCCTCAGCCTTTCAGGGTGCTGGGATTATTGGCCTGTACTACCAGACACTTTGACCTTAAACCTGACTCCAGAAATGAAAAAAATTAATTTCTGCTTTTAAGCCACCTAGTTTGTGGCACTGTTAAGACTTCCCTAGCAAAATAAATACAGACTTTGGTACTGAGAAGTGAGGAGCTGATATAACACATACTTAGAAATATGGAGGTGGCTTTGGAGATGGGTTTGAATTACAGGCTGAAAGGGTTTTGAGGTGCGAGTTAGAAAAAAACCTAAATTGTGTTGAAGAGACCTTTGATAGAAATATGGATGCTTGAATACACACAGTAACATGGATTGCTTCTGTTAGAATCTGTTATGATTTTGATGTGTAATTCTCCCCAAGAGCCTCAAGTATTGGGATATAGTGGATTTCCTATGGATGCCATGTGCTGTTGGGAGGTGGGGCCTGGCTGGATGGGGTAGGTGCTTAGTGCCTGACCCGGTGGGTTGTGTGACGGTTCTGCCTTTCTTTTCTCACTTGAATTTTTTTTTTTTTTTTTTTATGCCATGTCATGAAGAGCTTCCCTCTGGCTTGCCGCTGTCGTGTGTTTTCACTGTTGCCAGTCTCTCTTGAATGGACCATGTGTGACCTTCTGAAACTGTGAGTTAAAATACATCATTCCTCCTTTAAGTGGTGGATGCCTGGTATTCTGGCCCAGCAATGAGAAAGTAACTAAGACAGAAATTGGTACCAGGAGTAAGGTCACTGCTGTGACTTTACCCAGTGATGTGGTTTAGAAACCTTTGGAGCTGATCTGAGCGAGGAGTTTGGAAAGATTTTAAGGTGCTAGCTGGAGACGCCTTTCAGAGCTTGTTGGACATTCTAGTCAAAGTTCCAAAGGCTAGAATACGGATAAAAGTGTGGATTGGAAAGGCTGGAGCCATGAACTTTCAGGTGGGAAGGAGGACTTCCCTGGCAATGGGTCTAAAAATCATGCATGGTGTGTGGCAGAAAGTATGTCGGCATTTTGCCCTTGTTCAAAGGCTGACTGAAACTGAGATTAAGGGTGATGGCCTACTTAATCTGGTGGAGAAAATCTCAAGGCAAGCCAATATTCACACTGTCACTTGAATACTGCTGCTTGTGGCTTTTAGCCAACTCTGTGATGAAAAGCAAGAAAAATGGTAGCAAATAATGCTATAATTTAAAAAAAAAAAATTTTGTCGGTCTGGAAGAGCCTGCAGAGGTGGGCCAGCAGAGAAAAGGGAAGGTAAAGAGATTAGTATTAAAAGGAAGCCAAGCACTTAGAAGCAGGACTATAAAAAGATGCCTTGAGGGGAGTGTCAGAAATCAAAAGACGCCCCCCCCCCCCTTATCAATTAAAGATGGAGAAGTAAAAGAACTTGCTCTGTGAATAATACCTCAGGGAATCCTGTAGGGTCAAAGGAAAAAATGTGTGCTGGAGTTCAACCATCGAAGAACTCAGAGGCTCCAGCGCCGATTGTCCAAGGGGGCTACTGTTCAAGCCTGTGTCAGACCTTGGCCACATCCACACAGTCCTGGCTTTACAGGCTGGCAGAATGTAAGAGTTGGGTCACTGAGGCTTCCACTTAGATTTCACAGGAAGGCCATGGAGACCAGACAGTGGGCTTCTGGGAGGGCAGTGTGTGATGTTGTAAAGAAGAAGCCTAAGGTGCATAGGAGACCCTTGAAATTTGGAGATGCCAGAAACAGTGGATTGTCCTCTGAGAAAGGCTACAGAGACAGCCCAGTGACAATGCTATAGCATCAGGGACACCCAGGCCCTTTGGAGCTCACATTTCACCACAGCTTACACAGGGTGCTGGACACAGAGCTGCAAGATGTAATTAACCCTCGCCCTCTGTGTTTAGCTTGGTCCGAGAAGACCAGCTCAGACCTCCATCCTCATCCTCCCTTTTGGACTGTTAATGTTTACCCCATGACATTGTATGTTGGGAATGTTTAACTTCGATTCCACAGGAGGTTATAACTAAAAATTTGCCTTGCATCTCAAAGGAGACTTTCAGCTTGGACTTTTTAGTAGGGCTGGAACCGTTAAGACTCTGGTATCTCTTAGAAAATGACTAAGTGCATTTTGTGTAAGGAGGTGGATCTAAGTCTTTTGGGGGTCAGGGATGGAATGTTGTGGTTTGGATCTGTGGTGTCCCCCCAAAAGCCTGGCGTAGTTGGTTGTTGTGGATTACCTATGAATACCATGTGCTGTTGGGATGTGGGGCTTGGCTGGAAGACGTGGGTGCTTGGGGCTTGGTCTGGAGGGGTGTGTGCTGGTCCTGCCATTCCTCCCTGACTGCTTCCCGTGTGCCATGCCATGAAGAACTCCTCTCTGGCTTGCCTCCACCATGTGCTTCCATTGCCAGCCTCCCTTGAATGCACTGTGTGCAACCTTCTAAAACTGTGAACTAAACAAATCTTTTCTCTCTTAAATTGTGGATGCTGGGTATTCTGTCCCAGCAACAAGAAAGCAGCTAAGATAGGGTCAAAGGTTGAAGTAAAGAATGTGCCATTAGACACCGGAGGGAAGGCGGACTTGTTACAAAGTGGTGAAGATTGGCTCAGTCATGTTCTAGTGTTTTGTGGAAGGTGGAACTTGTGAGTGAGGAATTTTAAGACTTAGCAGAGATCTTAGAAATGTAAAGTGCTGCAGCAAAGCACGGAAGGTGTAGCTGTTTTCTCTGTGTCACTTAACAGTGAAATGCAAGTGTAGAGAGAAAATTTGAAGAAGGAATTGTTAGGCAAAGAGGAACCAAACTTTACAGTTTGAAATTTTCTCAGTTTATCCATGTTGCAAAAAACCAGAGAGCACATTCTGGAAAGAATCCCAAGGTGGGACTGGATGATCATTTGATAAAGAGGTTGCAGGTGTGAGTCATGCATCCAGTTGTTATGCTTTAGATCTGGAATGCTCACCAGTGATTCAAGCATTTGGATGTTGTGGATTAGGTACAGATGCCACCTGCTGTTAAGGAGTGGAGCCTGGTTGGGGGGGTGGATTATTGAGGGTATAGCACATCACTCAGGGTGCGGCGGCTCACTGAGAGTGGGGTGAATTACCAAAGGCGTGGCCTGGAAGGATATCTTCTTGCCCTGGTTTCTCGCCAGCTCTGGTCCTTCCTCTTGTAATGCCCGGAGTAGCTGTACCCTACAAGACCCCGCCCAGCGCTGCCAGCCACCCACGAGTGGAGTGAGACCTCCTAAAACTGTGAGCTAGAGTAAGCCTTCCCCCCTGGAGTGGTGGGTGCCAGGTATTACGGCCCAGGAATGAGAGAGTGACTAAGACATTGACCAGCTGTCTCATTAGAAACGCTACCAGCTTGGGTGGAAAAGTCGGAGATGGGATGAAATGAAGGAAAGATGTCAGATTTGGGCCATTCTAAGGATAGAAAGGTGCTGCTCTTCAAAGAAAGAAAAAAAGGGACTTCAAAAGCAGAATTATCTCCTTGTGGTTCCAGAGAGCAAAGGCACTTCTTTGGGTTCAGTGAGCCAGTTTTGGTTAAAACTGATAACCCTTTTTTCTCTCCATTTTTGCTTATTTGAAATTGGAATACCTATACCATGCCTGTCTCTCCCTATTGAATTTTGGAAGCACTTGGGTTTACTCCTGGAGAGAAATCATACCTTGGGTTTATACCACACTTGATTTAGGTGATATTTCGAAGAAATGAGAGGCTGATGCCAGAACAATGTTGGAATGAGTGTGAATGTATTTCAAATGTAAGAAAAATATAAATATTTTTTTTTTCTGGGGATCCATGGGGTGGAAATTTATGGGCTGAATTGTGCTCTCCTGGAGTGCTTGTATTGAAGCTGTGAGTGCAATACCTCAGAAGGTGACCTTGGGAGGTCAGGTCTTTATAAGGATGGTTAATTCAAAATGAGGCTGTTAGGTTGGGCTTTAACCTAATTTGATAGTGGCTTCACAAGAAATGGAACTTTGGACACAAAGACTCCAGTGATGTGCACATGTTGGCAAGAGATCATATGAGGACACACTTGATTTGATAGAGAGACGTCTAGGAAATTAGCAAAAACCACACTCCTGGATGTTTTGGGGGGCGTTTCCAAAGATGATTGACATGTAGGCCGGCAAACTGCCCTACCTTGACTGTTGGGATTCCACTCAATAGATTTACAGTCAAATGAAATGAAAGGAGAAGGAGAAAGTTGGCCTGCATTTGAAAAGCTTCGTTCTGCTTCAGTGGGTACATCTTTTGCTCATGGCAAGCCCTGTGGACATCAGACTTTAGCTTCTTCAGCCTTTCATTGTGAAATCTCACCAGGGACTCTCCGGGGAGCTTCTAGGCCTTAAGTCTCACACGGTCACAGTAGCCTTGATCCCTCTTGTTTTGAGGCTTCTAGCTCTTGGTCCAAGTATATACTGGTTCATGTTTCTCCAGGGTCCAAGTATATACTGGTTCATGTTTCTCCAGGACATGGATGGCCACTGAGGACCACTCTACCTCTTATCTCACAAGCTCATTTAGTAAAATCTTCAAAATATATATATATATATATATATATATATATTTATAATTATATGTAGGTGTGTTCTATCAATTATGGTCCCCTAGCAAACCCTCACCAATATGGGGGGCATCTGCAAGTGGAAGGAAGAGGCTTCAGGAACAATTAAACTCATACATTTGAACTTCCAGGTCCGAAACTGTGAGAAAGCAGTTTTCTCTTGTTTATGCCATTTAGTCTATAGTGTCTTGTTATTTCTCCATTTAGAAAACTCATACATGGAGAGAGAAAGACAAGGTTTAGAAACAGATAGGATTTTATTTCCTTATTTATGAGATAAATAATTGTCATTGGAGGGGTTTGCTGAGGAAGGAAGGCAATTGGAAGTATAGTGCCAGGTGATGTGTTTTCTTTCTTTCTATCTTCAAAATAGAGTCTGAACTTAGTTATTGTTGATTCGTATTCACAATACGTTCTCCAGTCACCACAAACACCAGCTAAATTAGTGAATACTGGACAATGTGTCCCTTGCACCTAGGATCAGCATAGGAGTAGGTTTCTGTTCATGGTATTTTGATCAGTCACTGTGTTTTTATTTATCTGTGTTTCTATATAAATAGTCATCATTTAATACATAGTGTTGATTAGTTAGCATTAAATTCATGGCCAAAAAATTAGAAGTCACATCTCAGCAAAGCTTATCAAAAACATATGTATCTTGTCCATAAGATACATTACAATATTCTAGTACTTGAGAACACCAGGCAGATACTAAAACTACCCCGGGGGCCAGTTTAAACAGAAAACTCACAGACAAGACACACAAAGATATGAAAAACAAGGCATGAAATAGGCTGAGGAAAGAACATTTTTACACATGGGAACTGAAACAAGAAGGCAGGTTATTGCTGTTGCAACCTCAGTGGGGGAGGCCTATCTTGGTGACTCCGATTCTTTTGTGACTTTGAGTATGTCCATGTAAAAGTGATACGGGTATGGATTTGGGAGTTACAAGTATCTAAGTAAGTAGGGAGATTTGCAAATATGAAACCCATGAAAAGGGAGATCAGTTCCGCTTCCTTGCTCTCACCGCTGCCTACCTGGTCCAAGTCAGCATCATCACCTCCCCGAGTTGCTGCACTAGGTGCCTAACTGGTCTCTCTGCCTCCATTCTTCTCCTGCTCCATCCTCCCCAAACCCTGCCGAGATCTCCTACCCAAAGGACCAAACACCAAACAGCACTCCCCCAACACTCACCAATTTTCCACATAACAGCCAAAGTCAGCCTGTAAAGGTCATCAGCTCTCGAGCTCGGGTGACTTCTCATCCCACTCAGAATGAGGTGTGAACTCTTTTTCTTTTTAATTCTCAGCTTCATTGGATTTCATTGAAATTCTGTTTTATTATTTGAAAGTTATATTTTGGACAATATCAAGCATGGAGAGCAATGACTTAAAAGCATACCAATAAAAATTATACAATAAAAAAAATTTCAAATGAATCTCAGACTTCCATACATTGAGGGGTACATCATTCAGGAATTTAAAAATTGTATCATGTATGCAATTTTAGCTATCTTCTTACCTTATTCACATATATATATATATATATATATATATATATATATATATATATATTTTTTTTTTTTTTTTTTTTTTTTTTTTTTTTTTTTTTTTTTTTTTTTCTTTCCTACAACCCACAGGGCCCCATAGGATAGACCATTGTCCTTCCTCCTGGCCCTCTCTCCTAGTTTTTTCCTGCTTACTCAACCTTAATCCAGCCTTCAGATACCTGCTGTCCTCAGGCAGGTGCACGAGGCAGTTCCATCGGCCTGGGCTCTTGTCTCCGAGATATGTGCGTAGCTCACCTCATTCCTGTATTCGAGACTCTGTCACATGAATAAAGGTGACCTCTTGGAAGAGGTGTACCCTGATCCTTGTATCTGCAACAGCCCTTCACATTTTTGCTATCCCCCTACCTTCTCTTTCCTTCTCCATAGAATCGAATTCATTGCTACTGGCGTCTTCCTTGGCACCCGCTTTAGAAGGCAACCTCCGTGAGGACAAAGCCTTGGTGGTTTCATTTTATTTTTTGCTCTCCTTCTGGTGCCCAGGCATGTAGAACTGTACCTGATTCAAAGTAGATCTTCTGTAACTCAGTGGCCGTGAGCAGCCAGCCATATGGTTCATGAGAAGAGGCCAGGGACTAGCTAGGAAAGGCTTCTGTCTGCACACAAGAGTGAGCTCCTTCTCCGTGTACCAGCTGGCTGCTGATGGGGTCTCCAGGCCTCCATTCTGCCCTTGTAAACATTCCACCTGGAGCCCGAGGACATTTGTCAAGCCCGAGCAGACTCCTGTATAATCAGGCATGTGGCATTGGCCCCTGTCCTCAGCAGGCTGAGCTGGGTTGCTGATGGCGGGACCTACTTTCTACTCTGCATAACCAACTAGAAGCTGAACTCAGAAGTTCCCAAGACCTAAGACGAAAAGGACTTGATTTGCAACCTGAAGGATTTAGTTTAGACACAGAGAAGGCATTTTGAGCAGGCAAGCGATTCATCCCAGGTTACACATCCTGAGGGTTTTTTCCAGAGGGTGAGATTTCCCTGTGAGTGGCAGGGTCATGACCCAGGCCTCGGTCCCCGCATTCCTAGGAGTGTCCTGGGACAGGGGCTGGGCTTACTTCTGCACTTGACCCTTGCAAGCACAAGTTCATCATTCCTAGGGCTGTGGTGGGAACCCTGGGGGATGAGATGTGCTTTTCAATCATGTTAATTCCATATTGGTTATTTAAAAGTAGGCCTTTATTTTTTTTCTCCTCGAAGTCAGAGCTGAGCAGAGTTTGTCTGTTTAAGAGAGAACACTCCATGCTGAGCAGCACTAATACGGCACTGTGTTCTGAAATGTGCCGGGCGGCAGGAAGCCCCCGTGGCCTGGCCAGGAACCAGCAAGCAATCGCAAGCTTCCTGTCATCACAACCCACTGGGTAGCGCGCTCTTACCATTGTACCGCCAGAGCAAGGCATTTGCGTAGCGGTCCGCAACGCTTTCCGGGTGTCATTAGGGAGAATAAGAAGGGGCCCGAGAGCCTGTCACCCAGCTGAGGCTCTGAAGCGCCCCCCCAACCCCCAGCTCTCATTTGTTTTGGGCCCATTGTGCACCAGCTTCTGTTTGTAGAAGCGTGGTAAAATCGCCATGCAAACAGTCCGAATCGCAGCTGCTTCATCCCCGTGGCTTATCGTGTTTTGGGCACCGCGCTAAGCACTTAGCATGTGTGATTTGATTTTTTTTTTTTTTCATCTCATAACCTTATCAGCTCTTTTGTAGAGATCACAAAACTCGAGCACCGAGAAGCACCGGGGGCTTTGCCAAGATGACACAGCTCGTGAGTAGACGAGCGGCTTTAAGTACAGGCCTGCTGATCTCAGAAATTTTCCGTCACAGGCTGCTGAGACCAGATGAGGGCCCTGCCCCATGCGCCTTTTGTATGCAAATTTTTCCTACAGATTAATGTTTTCCAACCTTTTTCCCTAATTGTACCCCTCCTGTGAAATATTAGCCCTGCGGGTATTCTATGGATCTGTGTGGGTACTGGGGCCTGTTGGAGGCTCGCACACCCTGGCGGCCCATGGACCACAAGACCATGGTAATAGCTAAGGTCTCTTGCCCCTCGTTGAGAAGGCGTCCTGTGGGTAAAAGGGAGCGTCTGCAATGCGCTCCCTGTAAATTCCAAGCAATCTGAGTGCATCGGTTTCTTCCAGAAGACTCTGTAGTGTTTATTATTTATATTTTATCTGTTGGTTGGTTCAAGAAGCCTATTTATTTGTTTATTTTTCTTGTGTTCTGCAGAGCCAGGGTCTGTGTGCACACCAGGAAAGTGCTCTACTAATGAGCTGTACCCCGGCCCCATCTTCTTAAATTGTTAACATGTATTAATTACGCATATTCATGGCACGTGATGTGGTGTTTTTCCACATGCATTCAGGGTACGCACAGAACAGTCCAGCCCCGTGACCTTCCTCGTCTGCCGCGCCCTTCCCCGATTTTGTGAATGTTTATTCTACACTCAGGTCGGTTTTTTTTTTTTTTTTTTTTTTTTAGTTTTTGTTTTTGTTTCGTCTTAACCTTCCCCGGGTGAGAACATTCTGTACTTATCTTTCCCGTCTGGCTTATTTTGCCAGACGTACTGTCTCCCAATGCAGCGTCTGGCTGAGATGACAGGACCTCACTCTTTTTTTATGGTTGAGTAGTGTTTTAATGTCTGCCGCATTTTCTCACCTGCTCATCCGCCCAGCCTGCCCAGGCAGTTTTTAAAAGGCAAAGAGTGTAAGAAGAGGCAAAGAGATTAAGAAATTTGCCTGAGTTCATGCAAAGAAAGAAGAAGGAAGAATTGGGATCAAAGGCCTTTGGCTTGGGAATCCAACCCCTTCACCCTGCTACCGCCCCTCCAGATTCCAGTCTAAGCTGTTTTTCTGTGTGCAGAGATTGAACGCAGGGCCCTCACGCTGAGCTCCTTGCCAGCTTTTGTTTTTAGCTTCTGCAACTGAGTCTCACTAAGTGACTTAAGTTGCCACAGCAGATTTGAACTTGTGATCCCAATGCCTCAGCCTCCCAGAATGCTGGGATTATAGGCCTGCCCACTGGACCAGCTAATATGGTTTGATGTTTACAGAAACCTTTGAGAGAAGCACAATTATCTTTCTCTCCTTTCGATATAAAAGGAAACTGGGACCTAGGGGGAGGAGGGGCGACACCCATGGACTCCTGGCTAAGGAGCAGTAGGACACAGACCTGCGTGAGACCTGTGGTTTGGAGAACGCTGGCCTGCTGTGGATGTTGAGCAGATCCACTATTTTCCTTGTCTCTGGGCTGCGCTGTCTCCTCAGCCCTTTAGAGATTTCCTTTCTCTGTGGAAGACAGTGAAACTGCTGCCCACAGCCTCCACGCAGCACAGAAAGTTTCATCTCATTAGTCAAATTAAAACTTACTTCTGAACTTGGTATATCTGTGTGATAGACTTCAAGTAAATTATAATTTTATTTATAGCTCCCTGTCTTCCTGAAAGTTAAGCAGCAATATGTTATTTGGCTCCTACCAAAAAAAAAAGAATAAAAATAAAATAAAATAAAATGACACCTCGAGCAGCACTGTAACTAATTAGGGAGACTTCCAAACTGCTGTTAATTCGAGACACTGAAGTGTGCACCGGCGCCCGCGGCAGCCAGTGCCGAGTTCCCCTGGAAGGACAGACAGTCCTGTGCAGCTGCGGAGCGCTCAGATTTCACATTAAGTCAAATAATTATTCTGACATGTTGTGCGAGCTCCACCAAGCACCATTATAATAAAATCTCTCAATTGCCTCTCCAAGGAGGTGGTGGCTGGTGGGGTAGCTGAGCATCAGCCAGCCTGGCCCCAGATGGGATCTGCCCTCAGCCACTGCCAGATGTCTATCCCAGAGCCTTCTGTGGAGGGACCAGAGCCTTGCGGGGTGGGGAAAGGCCAGGCTGGGCTTCAGGAATAACAACAAAAGGCGGGGGCTGGGGGAGAGGGAGCCGGGTTTGCATTTGTTGGAACCAAGTTTGTTTTTATGGCCTGTGAGTTTTTACTGTGAATTTGAAGAAAAATGTAAGTATACGAGGGAGTTGGGGAGATAGGATAAAGAACTGGTGTCCCCAGGGGCTGGAGAAATAGCACAGCAGTTGGAGTATTTGCCTAGCAAACACAAGGCCCTGGGTTTGATTCCCCAATACCACATGAGTTGAATGTGGTAGCACATGCCTGTAATCCCAGCACTCGGGGCTGAGGCAGGAGGAGTGTCCTGAGTTTGAGGCCAGCCTGGGCTCCCTATTGAGTTCAGGACCTGCCTGAGCTACAGAGTGAGAGCCTGCCTTAAAAAAAAGAAGAAGAAGAATTAGTGTTTCTGTTAGCTGTTTCGTCCAGTTTCTTCTCACATTACCATTTTACCTAAGGTAGTAGATGTCTGGGTCAGGGATTCTTCTAGGTGCTGAGGACACAGGTGTTAAGGGAAATAGATGTGATGCCCTTTCTCACAGAGCAAGGGAGAAACGGCTCTGGAACACACCACTCAGGGCTCACACGCACTGGCCGTGTGGCCAACCTTCAGACCGTGGAGCGCCTCACTGGTGACTCGTGGCCTTTGCAGCGGTGCTTGTGACTAAGCGGAGAGATCTGTCCATATAAGCATCATCCCGTGGCTCTAGGCTGCAGAGGGAGGGCAGTGCCTGTATGTCCTGGGGTCCCACAGACTCACCCTCGAACCCTAAATCTGTGTGGTTTGGGGTGAGTCACTTGGTTTTAACATCAGAAAGTGAAGGTGGTGCCTTTTTCTTTAGATTGACGTGAGGAAGGTGGCTCAACTAAGTTTTGGAAACAACAAAGCCCTGTTCAGTGCCTTGCTCAGCGCAGGGCATCAATAAGCGGGACGCATGTGTTTATCTGGAGTATGGTAGCAGCATTCATGCCTGCCCACAGGCATCTTTTCCCTGCCCGGCAGCCAGAAGGTGAAAGCATGCACCTCCACGGCTCTAGGCCTGCCCCAGCCTGCTCTCTGCCCCCGCCGCGGGACACCCTGCTCGCTCGCTCTGGCCACCACCCGCTCTCACCCTCACTTTTCTCCACCTCTCCTGCTCCTCCCGTGCCCCAGCTGCTCCTGAACCACCTGCACACCGCTAGCAGCAGTCCTCTGCTCTTGGTGCTTCCGCTAGCTGGAAATCCCCACGCCCAGATCTCTGCATAGCTCCCTCCTCACGGAGTTCACTTCCAGCCCACAGGGTCCCTTGCTGAGAAGGGGTCTTCCTCGCCATCTGATACAAGCACAGTTCTTTGCGTTGTTTTTCTTTCACCAGCTCTTCACAACCAGACCAGAAATGGATTTGACTGTTTTCTCTCACGTTCTACAGTGGAAGCTCTTCTCTTTTGGATGCCTGACCTAGTGCTGGGCCTAGAGCAGGAGTTCCCAGACCCAGAGTCCTGAACTGATACTAATCTGTGGCCTAGGACAGTCAGGGCGCCAGGACAGGGGAGCGAGGAGCCAAGCTCAGCGCGCTCCTATGAGCTTCTAATCCCCGTGGATCTTACAGGAGGCGGAGCTCCGCTCCCTGCTGCCGCCTCTAGTACTACTACAGCCCGCCATTTCGAAGCTGCCCTCCCAGCATCCTCCTGCACAAGTACCGCCCCGTCCTTGGGAGAGCAGGCTTCAATAAGTTGGCCTCTGGAGTTAAAAAGGTTAGGAACCCCTGGCCCAGAGGAGGCATTTCAGTGACATTTGTGGGGTGAAAGTCGGAGTCATTCCCTTCTTCCTTCCTTCCTTCCTTCCTTCCTTCCTTCCTTCCTTCCTTCCTTCCTTCCTTCTTCCCTCTTCTCATTTTCTAATTAGTGTCTGCTCCGCTCCTAAAACACAGAGGGGGACTTATTCTTCTTCTCTTTCTTTTTCTCTTTCTTTTTCTCTTTCTTTCTTTCTTCCTTTCTTTTTTGAGACAGGCTCTCCCTCTGTAGCCCAGGCTGGTCCTGAGCTCACTGTGTAGCCCAGGCTGGCCTTGGACTCACTGCAATCCTCCTGTCTCAGCCTCCTGAGTGCTGGGATTACAGGCCTGCACCACCACAGTCTGCTTCTGTGGTGCTGGGGAATCGAACTCAGGTCCTTAGCACTTGCTAGGCACAGAGCCATTTCTCCAGCAGAAGGGGCTCTTCGGAATGCTGTAGTTTTCTTTCCACTTTTCTCTACCCAATGCCCTGGGCCTTGCTGGGGCGGAATTCCACAGCTAAGCTGGTGCAGGTCACCTGCCCTGTTGGGAACTGAAGCCAACACCTCACAGCCAAGCCTTCCCGTCCTGTCCTCTCTGAGCTTAAGTATGATCGGAATGGATGTGCCTTGCCTGTGACCTCTAGTCCACGCTCCCCCAAGGTCCACCTCCATCTGTTACTTTCCTCTTGACCTTTGCCGTGCAGTTTAGGGCAGGAGAAAATTCACATCCATCTCCTGTCATCAGCTTGAGCTGCTCTTCCTCATTTTTCTTAGTGTAGCACTGTGGGAGAGAGAGAGGCTAAGGGGATGGGGCAGAGCTGGGACAGGCTTGTCAGGCCAGCCAGGCTTCAGTGTGTCTTTGATTTAATGAGATGTTCAGTTCTACCCATCTAGAGAAACCATGTCACCATCCCTTTAATTTGGGGCTTTCATGCTGTCTGAGTCACAGAGGGGACTGTTGCTCTTCTGTTGGGTCTGAACCTACCTGTCCACTTCCTCAGATACTTCCAGAAGACATGCCTTGAGCAGAAATAAGAGAGGCCAACCCATCTGCCAGTAGACTTTCCCTGACCACCCGAAAAAGTGGAGATTTGAGCATCACACGTTGAAATTTGTCCTCGTGATGATGGTGGTTACTATTTATTGGACAGGATATGTATTCCAGACACTGTCAACATGCACTGTGTCATTCACTCTTACAAAATTCAGTGAGACAGCAATCTCTTTTGTTCTACAGAGAAAAGCAAAGCAAAACAAAGCAGAAAAAACAGACTCCAGAACTTGTCAGTGGTCTTAGACCTAATAAGTAGTGAGTATATCAGATAACGTGATTGCGAAATTTATGAATTTAAGCATCAGGCAAACAAAAAATGGCTGATATAAATTTTATTTCATGTGCAAACACATGTATGCTTTTTGATTGAATGAGTTTGACAATGCTTAAAATCTGCCTGTCGTCTGAGCACTCTGAGAGGTTGAGGCAGGAAGGTTCCAAGTTCAAGCCCAGCCTGGGCAATTTGATAATTAATGAAAGCTTGTCTTAAAAGAAAGACTTTTTATAAAGGCGGACTGGGGGGGTAACTCAGTGTAGATGTGCTGGACCCAATTCCCAATACAAAAAAAAAAGAGTTATTTTAGTCTTATTTTTTAGCTTTTTATTTTGAACTATTTTAGCTTCATGAGAGATTGTGAAGGAATGCAAAGAGCCAGTGACGTCTGGGTAGACCATAGAACATCATCAAAACCAAGACATTGACGCTGGCATAGTATTGCTAACTAAACTCCTGACAGGGCTTACAACATTTCACTAGTTTGTACATGCAGTCATTATTTCAACTTCATGGCTTTACATTAAAAGTATAGAATTATAGAATTTGAATACCAACTAGAAAACCCATATCTGACCGAGCAAGGCCAGATTCCAACAGAGGGCAGAGGATTTGGGCCTGGGAGGAGCCTGCCTCTTTGCAGAGGGACCTTCACTACTCACTTTGTCAGAGTTCATAGCTAGCTGACCTCGCTTGCATTGTTCTGTGTGGCCTCTAAGTCGCTTGCATTTGTGACTGTGGTGTACTGCACCAAGTGTAGGAGAAAAGCAAGATGTCACCATCAAAGAATTCCATGTGTGATACACACCCTGCAGATACTAGGTTACCAGGCCATGATGATCGGGCAAGAGCTTGGTTACCTGGGTGGATTGTGAAGTAGGAAGGGATTTGTCTTTCTTCAGTCCTCCAGAGCAGAGATAAAAGCCAGTGGTGCAGGCCAAAGGAGAAGATGCTCACGCACGCCAAAGAGGAACATTCTGATTGTGAGACTGAACGGAAAACAGGTTGCCTGGTGAGCCAGGGAGGCACTAGTATTGGGGTTATTCAAACAAGTGTGGGAGACGTTTGTTAAAAGAGAAATGAGATACTATTCTCAGGATCATTTAAATGGCTGCTATTTGTGGCTTCTGTGACTGAAGATTGGAGACTAAAGTCTGGTGTTGTTGTGGTGACAGTTGTGTGTGTATGCGTGCACACGTGTGTGTGTTGTATGTGTTATCTTATTTCATCCTCATCCTCACAGTCTAGGCTGAATGCTATTATTTAGTTCACATAAAGGAAAATGGAAAACTCGGAGGCCAACTGATGAACGCAGCCCAGCGCATGAGCAATGGAGTCTGATTTTAAATTGCTATCTCTTTAGCTTCAAAGTATCCACTGTATTTCAGTTTCTCCCCAGGAGAGGCGTCCTTTGGACAGAGCTGTTTTCCTCCACACCCATTTCCCTGAGAAAGAAGGATAGGTAATACCAAAGGTTAGATTGAGTGTGTGGTACCTGGTCCACCATAGAACTTGCCTGGAGGACTTAGAAATGCCAGCCTGTGCACGGAGGAAGAATTAATTATACAATAATCCCTGGGAGTGTGGACTAAGGAAGAATCATCTCTGGATCTATCCACACAGAATATGCATATCTAAACTATATATGTATACACAAAAAGCTGAAAAGAATAGATCTGAAAAGAATGAATATACAATTAGTATTGAAGATAAAAATATATCTCAATTAACTGAGCAAACAGATTAAAAAACAGCAAAGCTATGGGAAAGCTCAACATCATCAGTTAACAGGGTTTCCTTGGCATATAAGAGTATGCTACTCAACTAAAGGAGAATACACATGCTGTGGAAATGTCCATGGTGACACCAAGATAGACCCAATTCTGCACTATCACATAAATCTCAAAAAGCTTAAAATAATTCAACACACAGAGATTGTTCTCTGCCCACGACAGAATACAGTTAGTATTGAACAATAAAAAGATAACAAAAACCTCTAAACATTTGGAATTGAGACTACTAAATCATCTGTGAATCAAAACCAGTACATTTCAAGAGAAACTTAAAAATACATATCAGTGAAAGTTAATAAAGACATAAAATATAAAATATTGGGAGACATAGCTAAAACAAGTCTGGAGAGACATTTCTGGCACCAATCTAATTATCAGAGAATCATCAGAAATCAGTGGTGTGAACACGTACTTGAAGAAACTAAAAACAACAACCACCACAAAAGAGCAAACGAAACCAAGGCAAGTGGAAGAAAATAATAAGGCTACAAGCAGCAAACAATGAAATTGAAAACAGAAAAACAGCAGAAAAAAATCAAGGAAACAAAGATTTGGTTTTGAGAGGATCCATAATGTTGGAAAATCTCTAGAAAGACTGAATATAAGACAGAAACATATATTATGTACGTCAGGAACAAAATAGAAAATATCACACAAATTCGATGATGTGGATGAAGTGCATCAGGGTCTGTAAAACCACGAGCGAAGATTAAATATGAAGCAGATAGTTTGAATAGCTGTGGAACTAGTAACTGAACTAATAATTCAAAACCTTCTCAGAAAGTAATCTCCAGGCCCTAGTGGTTTCACTGGAAAACTTCACTCCCTGTTCAAAGAAAATGAACATATATTCTATGTGATTTCTTCCCTAAGACAGAAGAGGAGAGAGCATTTTTCAACTTCTTCTGTGAAGCTACTAAGTTCTACTACTAGAACTAAAATCAGAGATGGACAGTAGAACAGAAGGATATTCTCACACATGTGGATAAAATATACATCCTAGACTATTAATATACTGATATCAGCAATATATGTAATGATTTTTAGGAACCATTCTTTTTAACCCAGGCATAGAAGATTGGTTCACATTTTGCAAATCACTACAATTCATCATATTTATAACCAAAAAATTTAAAATCTCATCTTCACATGAATCAAAACAGAGAAATCATTTAACAAAATTCAACATCCATTTGTTACAAAAAGAAATCCCTGGTGAACAGGTGGGAGAAGAATTTCCTCAGCTTGACAGGGACTATTTATGACAACTTCGCGGCTAACATCACGTAGTTAGCAGTGAGCGCTTCCCCCTGAGATCAGGAGCAGAATGAGTGTGTGCATTGTCTCTACAATCCATCCTCAGTGTTGTGTTGGAAGATCTTGCCAGGGAGATAGGGCAAGGGAAAGATATAAGAGGCATACACATCCAAAGAAACACAACTGCTCTTATTTGTGTTTAAAAGGCATTTTAAGGGGCTGGAGGAATGGCTCAGCAGTTAAAGTGCTTGCTTAGCAAGGGCTACGTCAAGCGCTAAGTACCTGAGTTCGATTCCCCAGCACCACATAAGCTGGGCGTGGTGGCACATGCCTGTAATCCCAGCACTCGGGAGGCTGAGGCAGGAGGATTGCCGTGAGTCCAAGGCCAGCCTAGGCTCCATAGTGCGTTCAGGACCAGCCTTGGCCACGGAGTGAGACCCTGACTCCAAAAAAAAAAAAAAAAAAAAAAAAAAAAAAAAAAAAAAAAAAAAAAAAAAAAAAAAAAAAAAAAAAAGGCATTTTTAGGTAGACAATCTCAAGGAAGCTAAAAGCAACAAAAGTGAATTTGTCAAGGAATCAGGTGTAACATCAACATCTCACAATCGTTGCACATAAATATACAAGCACTGAACCCACAGAAAAATAAGGTAAAAACACAAAATCGTTTATTGTGCCAAAAAGATATGTGCTTTGGTACAGACCTAATGAAGACATGCAGAGGATTTATATGCTAAAAGTGGTAAGATGCTAATGAAAACACAAGATCCAAATAAATGGAGAGACAGTTTGTGCTTAAGAATGAAAGATTCAATGTAGGAAAGCGTTCAGTTTTATCAAGTTTATATAAAAGTTCAAGGCAATTTTTAGCAAAAATCCAGCCAGTTATTCTGTACATAGAAAAAAAAAAGTTCTTGGAAAACACACAAAAACCAAAACCAAAACTGAAACAGCTAACAGAATTCTAAAAGGGAATAAGAAGATGAAGGAATTGTTCTATTGAAACGAAAGATTTATTATATAAAACCACACTCATTAAGAATTTGTAGCTGGGTCCAGGGTTGCAGGCCTGCAATCCCAGTACTCTGAGAAACTGAGGCAGGAGGATCTCAAGTTTGAGCCTAGCCTGGGTAACTTAGTGCCTTAATGAGACCCTGTTTCACAACCATTATGGAAAACAGTCTGGAGATTTCTTAAGGTGAGAATGGAAATCCTATTTGATTCAGCCACTGCTCTACTGGGCATGTTTCCCAAAGAAATAGTCAGAATACCATAAAGCCACATGCTTATCTCTGTTAATAGCAGTCTAATTCATAATAGCTACATTCTGGAAACAACCTATTTGCCCATCAATAGAGGAATGGGTAAAGAAGATGTGGTACCTATACACCGTGGAATACTATGCAGCCCTAAAGGAAGACAGATAGGAAGCATTTGAAAGAAAACAAGGCCACCTTGAGTCAATAATGCTCAGTGAAATGGACCAAACACAAAAGACTATTGAAAGATGCCTCTCTTATGAAATTCACAAAAGTAACTGCATAAAAAGGACCCAACATGAGAGACAGGGAAGGAAGAGGGACGATGGATAGCTAGGAAAGGGATGAATCTCTGAGAGTGGGGGGAGGGGAAGGCATAGGGGAAGGGTAAACAGGAAGGAGAGGCCCAAATTGGTGTACATGGTCACTGATTCCCCAAGACATATGTTTGTAATGTGTTATTAAATCTGTAATTCATGTATATAAAAAAATCAAAAATAAAAAATGGCTGAAAGGTAGCCCAGTGTGAAGGCCCTGGGCATGGTCTCCAGCATACACACACACACACACACACACACACACACACACACACACACACACACACACAATTGATTTTGGCTTTGGTGAAAGATATACCTCCAATAGAATAAATAACTGAGAAATAGTGTCACACAAATATGATCAACTTGTGTTTTTTTGGCAAAAATGCAGAAGTGATTCGATAGTGGAAGACAGCTCTCTCAACTACTACTGAAAAAAAAAAACTAGAACACACACAAAGAGAGAAACATTCACTTAAAATATTAAATGACTTACGAGCTCAAAATGTACTGTAGTTTGATATGTAAAACGAAAAACTGCAGACTCTTAAGGAGTAACCAGGGACAGCATTTGTTTGGATCTAAAGCTTGGGAAAGAGCTCTTAGATGTGGCACCAAAAGCAGAGGTCATTTTGGAAAAAAATCAATAAACTAGACTTCATGAAAATAAAAACCATTTGCCCTCCAAGGGACCCTATTAAGAGGATGAGAAGGCGGGCTACAGATGGGGAGAATGTATTGATTATGTACAAATATGTGACCTAGTACTAGGATTGAGAATAAAGTCAACAATTATCAAAATCCAATTGTAAATTAAAGAGAAACAACCAGAGGATGCAGCTGAAACATTAGCAAAAGAGAAGATCGAGTGAAATGATAAAAGACAGCAAAATGAGCACATGAAAAGACTTGGGACATCGCTGACTTTTGGGAGATGCAAATTAAGGACAAAATGGGCCAGCTGTCATCATCATATACCTATTACAGTAGCAAAAATTAACAAAAGAAGATGGCAAATAGAAACCATGGGGAGGATGTGGTGAGCTCAGTCACTTGTGCATTGCTCGTGAGAATGCAAAAATTTCCAGCCACTCTTAAACAGTTTGGCAGGAATTTAAAAAAAAAGTTACCTACATATACTCACTATACAATCCAACAATTGCATTCTCAGGCATTCCCCCAAGGAAATGAAAACTTATGTCCATATAAAACCTACCCTTGACTGTTCATATGAAGAATATTTGTAATAATTTAAATTAGAAGCAAATACAATATTCTTTTTTATATGAATGGGTAAATCAGCAGTGACACATACTTTCTCAGGAATACTACACAGAAATAAAAATTTATGAAGTATGCACACACTCAGTAACTTAGGCGGATCTCAAAGGCACTACTCTCAGAAAAGCCAGTGTGAAAAGATCGCACACTATATTAGTGAGCGTTCCCTGACTGTAACAAAATGCCTGAGACAGTCAACTTGCAGATGGAAGGTTTCCTTAAGTTGACAGTTTTGGGAAGTCCATGACTGCTTAGCCCCATTGCTTCTGAGACGCCATAGCTGGGGGCACGTGGAACAAAACTTCTAACACAGTCAAGGGAACAAAATGGAAAAGAAGAACACAGGGCTGTGAGATCCCACCATCCTCTTTTTTGTAAAAAGCCCTAGTTACCTGAGCAGGCCCTGCCTCTTGAAGGTTCTACTACTTTCCAACAGCACCATCTTGGAGAACAGACCTGCAACATATGGGCCTTGAGGAATAATCAAGATCCAAACTGTAGCAGATTCTGTGTTATTCCACTGTACAGCACCCTTTTTTTTGTTAGTATGGATTTGTGATATACAGTAGTTACACGGAACTTGAGAAAGCACATGCGTATCATACGTATCATACCAACTTCACGTCCCTCCCCCCCTTTCCCACCATCCCATTCCTTCCTTGCCCCCTCTCCCTTTCCACAAATCCATCCCTCTCCCTGCTTCCTTCCATGTCTCTCTCTTTATTGATATTACATATTTGCACTTTGCACTCCTCTTATTAGTGAAGTCACATGGTAAATGATCATCTGGTCTGATTTATTTCACTGAGCATAATGATCTCGAGATGGGTCCATTTTCCTACAAGTGACTCACATTTATCTTTCTTTATGGCAGAATAGTATTCCATGGTAATAATAGAAGTGGAGGCATTATCAAATTAGAAAACAGATGATTGGCTCCTTCCGAGATAAAGGTGGCAACATGGTGGTGGTGGCTTTGACTGTGAAGGAACATCAGGAGGAAGAGGGTGTGATGAATGGGGTAGTTGTGGAACCTACATTTTTGACAAAATGACAAAAACTTACACACACAGATTATACTAACCTGGTTCTGATATTGTACTGCAATAATACAAGATGTAGCCACTGAGAGAGATGGGGGATAGGTACCAGGACCTTTCCGTACTATTTTTGCAATTTTATCTGAGTTTATTTATTTTTAAAATTTAAAAAAAAATCCATCTAACAAAGTACTAGGAACTGGAGACGTTCTCAAGGAAGAACTCAACACATGTTTATTGAGTGTCTCTTATGGGCCTTGAGCCTTAATGAGCTCTGACAGAAACACCTAAGACAGCGCTCGCTGGGGGACACTGCCTGGAAGACCAGGAGGCCGTCGTGATGAGATGTGAGCTCTGCGGGCTGTGGAAGCTCTTCCAAGTGAACTTGGTTGGGTTTTACACAGAAAGGGAATCAACATGCAAAAAGGGTCCTCAGCTCCAAGCACAGGTGGGGACTGAGAAAAGGCCGGATGCTCAACAAGCGGCCTGGAGCAAAAAATGAGGTTAGGACAGAGAAATGACCCCAAGGTGGGTTGCCGTTGTCACCCGCTCATCCAGGGTAGCATCTGGACACAGCCCTGGGGACTCTGTCCCTGGCTTCCAGGCCCTTGTGTGGGCTGTGTGGCCCACCTAGGTGGCTTCTATCAGCCCCCAGGCCTCAGCCTACAGCCTGCTGTGACGTCTCCTTCCCCTGTGGGGGAAACTTCCTTGCTGTGTTTGCACCTGGTTATCTCCTCCTTCATAGCACTTTTTTTTTCTTTTTGAGGCAGGGTCTCACTCTATAGTCTAGGTAGGTAGAAAAGGAACACTACCACCCCTTTCAAGATGTTCACTCGGAGGCTCAGAGGCCTTATGCAACTTGTCTTGGAAAACCCAGTTCTTGTAAAATCTAGATACTTTTTGACTTCTACGTTTCCTTTTACTGTTTTTCCTAGAGGCCAGCGTTCAGAACACACTTTCTAGGAATATGTGTTAATGAACCAGTACATTCTGATCCCAATGGCTGGCATAAAGGGGAACGTAAAATTTCCCCCTTGGCCAGAGCTCCAAAAGAAGTAGCCAGAAAGTGCATACCAGCTTGCTGTTTTCTGGAGTTGGAAACCATGAACATCAAGCTGAAAGATACTGAAGGCTTAGCTTCTCCAGGCACCTCTCTGAGCAAAGGGAATCAGATTCCTTCTTTCAGCATAGTGAGAGCTCTCTGAGGTCTCATTCAAGGCCTGATTAGCATTGAGTATTGACGCCAGTCCTTATGAGAGAGTCCTGTGGTGCTGGGGCGTGAGGTCCATGCAACCAGAACAGAAGAACAGGTGCTTGCTTATGAATTTTGAGAAACTGCTTTTGACTTATCAGTCACCTGAGTGAACCCAGGAAGGATGTAGAGGAAGTGTCAACACACCTTATTTGAACTCTTGACGTTATCCACCCACGAGCCCTGCTGGAGGGTGATTGTGTTGATATTATGTTGACTAGGATGACCTAAGAAAAGTTTCTTGGAGGATTTGAAGTAAGATACTTAAGCCCTAGCCTAATAGTGGTGATCAGAGTGACCATCACAGGCATTTTGCAATCCCAAGAAAGACATGCATTGCAGGAGGAATTCTCTTCATCTCATGTGATAGAAAATTAAAACCAAATTAATTTACACCCAGAAAGAAGATGTACTTGTCCAGGCAAATGTAGAACCCAAGGTCAGGTGGGCACCAGGGTCATCCCTTGATGTAGGGGGTCAAGTGATGTCAGTCTGTTTTTGTCTTCATTGCTCAGTTCTGCCCTACTCGACAAGATTGATTTAGTCTCAAAAAGGATTCTTCTTGGTACTTAAAATGTGAGTCCAGCAGCTCTCAGATCTACATTCCCTCATCTTGAACCCTCAAGGTAAAGAGGGGAGTGCCTTCCCAAAATGTCCCAACAAAAAGCCTGGTGCATCTTGTTGGCCCTGGTTTGCCCCCTGCCTTAGTTCATTTGGGGTGCTGTCATAAAACGATTAACTGGGCGGCTTGTGCGTAACAAACATCTACTGCACAGTTCTGGAGGCCAAGAAGGTTCAAGACCCAAGGTGGTGGTTAGGTGTCAACGTGTGAATTTTAGAGTAAAAAAATCATTGTGTCCTCAGCACATTCACACAGGTGTCCTGCATAGACTTGATTTTGTGTTCCTCCCATGAACCTTTGTTTCCCAAGATTGAGTATATGTGTGTGTGTGTGTTCTTGGATGTACATGTTGGGAATCGAACCCAGGGCCTGGTGTGTGCTAAGCGTGTGCTCTATCACTGAGGCGCACCCTTGGCTCCTCAAGCTGGATACCACCAGGAGCCCACACTCAGCGTCCCTGGCCACAGGGACAGGTGGCTGTTTGACACTCAAGAGAAGGGAACTCCACGTCCAGGCCCATTTTAATGGGTGAATCGTGAGCTCTGACGATCTCAGCATTAATTTCTCAAACTGCTGTCATTTCCCCAGTTACTAAGCTCTGTTAGTCCTAATTAACCAGTTTGCAGACAGTTTTTAAACCTATCAAGTAGTGAAATAAAATAATGAGCTCAGCAAAGGAAGACCAGGAAGGCGGGGAGGTCACTGGGGAACTTGGGTTTTATTACTGATTCCACTCAGGACTGAGCTGCAGAGGGCTTTTTCTTCCTTTTTCCTCTTTCTTTCTTTCTTTCTTTCTTTCTTTCTTTCTTTCTTTCTTTCTTTCTTTCTGTTGCCAGTTTTTTCCCTATCATACCTTGAAGTCAGGAGAATTCTGTCAGGATATGAAGATGAAAGTTGCCTCCGTGCTTCCCTTATAAATGAGCTCGATATAATTCGTGATTACACCCAGTTAATTTGAGTGCCTTAATGATCCCTTTCACAGGAAAGGAAATCAGATGAATATGTGTTATGCCCGCCTCATTTGATAGCATCTCTAGGGAATTCGGTTATCAGAAAACAAAATATTAAACAAAATATTAAACAGCTTCGTTCTTTTTCCTGATGGGCACCTGGACATTTTGACATGTTTTTATTTTGATGACTTGAGTCAACCAAAAGCATGAGAAAAGAGGGCACTGGTGATTCATGCGTGTAAACCCAACTGTCTGGGAGGCTGAGGCGGGAAGATCACCACTTGCATCCTAGCCTGGGCAATTTAGTGATTTAGTGACAGTCAGTCTCAAAATAAATTTTAAAAAAGTTTTAGAGGGGCTGGGGTTGTACCTCAGTGTGAAGGTCTTGAGTTTAATCCCCAGTATCACATAAAAAGGAAAAGAAAAAAAAAGATAAGAGAAATAAAGGAGAAAACCAGCTCATTAAAATTTCCTAAGGTTGTACCTTTCACAATGTGACTTTGTCTGTGTGGCTACTGTCGTCTTCGCTCACTCCTCACCTGGACTGCATATTGCCCATCAGGTTTGCTAAGGAAAAGGTGGCTTCCCAGCCTGACCCATCTCAGCCCTCCTGTGCTGCTCCACCCTGCTGGCCCTTAGGGGGCGCTGCTTCCTCTCATGCTTGGCCCAAGTCTGGCCTGGCAGATCTGTTCCCTGCTTCCCTTGAACTGTGAAGAGACAGGCTGACACTTTCATAAAGAACAATGTGGAGGTGTGTGAGGGGTTGGGGAAACCACCCAGGAAAACGCACCAATGCGTGAAACGTCCATGTTTCCTCATGATCCTCAGAACTCTAAACCACCTGGTGGGGAGAATTGCCTGACTCAGCTTTCCCTGTTTTACACACGAGGGCCTGAGCTCTCCACTCTGTCTGCACTTGACCGCGGCCACGTCTTTTATGTTGTGGGAGCTATCTTATGGACAATTCGCCCTTTCCTACAAGTAGACGCTCCCATTCACACATTCAAATGCTTCCCCAGGACCTACACCTCTGCTGACACTCAAGATACTCCACATTGATATAAAGCAGTGCTCTCAAGGGGAGATCTCTGCACAGGTAGCAAATGCAAATTCTCAGGGCCACAGCCCCAGATCTCCTTCGTGTAACTCTGGCCTACGAAGCCGTTCTGTGAGGGTGATGGGAGTGCACAGCCTCCTAGTGCTCGGGCCTGTAAAAGGGGGACACGTGAGGATCCCCTAACAATGTCTCTGAATATGAAGGTTACAGAATGAAATTCCTGGGCTCTGCAGAGAGCAAAGCCACCTCCTTGTGCCAACCCCAACTTTCTGGCTCACACTTGCATGTGTGTCCTTATCTCACGGCCAAGGAACCTCAATCAATAGATACGAATCTGAGTATTATGGCTCATGTAATATATATCATATTACTTAAAAAATTTCAATAGGGTCTCTTTAAGTCGCTAAGTTGCCCAGGACAGGCTCAAATGTTTGACTGTGCTGTCTCCGCATTCCGAGGTGCCAGGATTACACGTGTGTACCACCATCCCCAGCTAACGTTATTTTTAGTTAATTGCCTACTTTTAAAGATAGGAGTGATGGATGTGAAAACTTAGCTTCTTTGGAAAAATCAGAATAGCTGAAAACTCTTATACAGAATAAGATAGCTGGAGCTGAGCAGTGGTTTTACTTTCCAGGTAAAGCCTGCCTTCCCTACATTTGCCTCAGTCCCCACTACTCCCTATTATATCCCCCAGGTGAGACTGGTTTTAAGTTGCCTTTTATCCGTCTACTTGCTATGTTGGAAAAGATACAGACCAAGGAGGATCGAGGGGCTTCAAGCAAAATTCTTCAAGATTAATGTCTCACAGAAGTGAAGGATAAAAGTATAAATTGTTCCATGTGAAAGCCAAACATGGCTTTCTTGGAAAGGTACAATTGAATTCTTCCATACCATCTCCCAAAATCACTTTGAAGTCTTTCTGGCTCGCAGACAATATCTCCTAACAGTAACTTGGAGAACCCACTATTGTTACTTTCAGTGTCTTGTAGGTACCAGTGTCTTGTAGTAAGTTTTCCCTTATGGTTTTGTTACTACATTAAACCCACTGACAGACCCAAGTAATATATGCTAGAACCTGAGGAGCACTCTTGGAAGGGGGTTTCTGCCCAGCTGGTCAGTAACATGAGCCAGAGACGAGGTGGTGACCTAGATGCGGCAGGACAGGTTAGCTCCATTGTGAGCATGGCCTTGTAGGTGTGGGGGACTGTGGCACTTATCAGCAGGTGTTCAAACCTGCAGGGATCCAAGCTAGCAGGTGGTTCTGCTGTATTCAATGTACAAAGTCATATGGTTAGAGACATTTTAATTATCTAATGTTGTATAACAAACCACCTCCAAACTCCATGCACAAGTTGGGCTGGCCCTCTACTGTTTTTGCCTGAGTTCGCTCTTGTGGCTGAATTCTGCTACAGAGATGATCTGGTGTCGCGCCCAGTGCTTGGTGCCTGTTGGCTGAGCATGTGGCCTCTCATTCCGCAGTAGGTTACATACTGGTCTTGCGGCTCCCAGTCTGAGCCCCCGTGCACAAGCACTCATCACACCTTGGCCACATTTGCACATGTCCCACCGGACAAGGTGAGTCACAGAACAAAGCCCACAGTGAGTGTGGAGAGCTTTGACACACTAGGGTGTGGATACAGGGATGCATGACGTTTTGGAGCTTTTAGAGTAGCAAACCAGTAGCAGTGCAGTAGAGCCAGTCAGTTCATCCACAGTGAGAAACCCTACTTCCAATGAAGTCATTGCAGTCAACCCTCTAGTAGGGTCATCAAGAAAAATATTCCTTTGTCTCTTGGATCTTGATTTTATTGATTTTGTTGGGAGAAGGGAGAAAAAGGAAGGAAGGAAGGAAGGAAGGAAGGAAGAAAGAAGACAGAGAAGGAGGCAGAAGGAAGAGTATAGGATATATATATATTGAGGTCTTTTGTGGTTTCATGACAAATTTGTGATATTTTTCTGGTTCTGCTAAGAATATCTTTGGTATTTTAACAAACATCACATTGACTCTATGAATCATGTTGGATAGTATGGTCATTTTAATAATATTGATTCTGTCAGTCTATCAACATAGGATATCATTCAGTTCTTTTGTCTTCAATCTCTAAATTTTTAACTATTTTTTCTTTAAATGCAGCAGACATCTTTCATCTCTTTAATTAGGTTTGTTTCTAGGTATTTCTTATTGTCATTGCTATTATAAATGGAGTTACTTTCCTGTCTTTTAAAAATATATATATAATTTGCTATTGCTGAATAGAAACACCATTGATCTAACGCACATTAGAAAAACAAGTATCTCCATTGAATGATGGTGAGAAAATTGGACATCCACATGCAGAAGAGTGAAACTAGACTATCTCTGATCACATAGAAATCAACTTAAAATGGATTAAAGACTCAAACATAGAACCTAAAACAATAAAACTACTAGAAGAAAAGTAGAAGAAATGCTTCATTACATGGGACTTGGCAAAGATCTGTTTGTTTTGGGCAAGTGTGGAGAGAAGGAAAGCCCAGAACAACCAACCAAGGCAAAATTAGACAAAGGAAGTTATATCACACTAACCAGAAGCATAGTAAAGAAAACAATTAGCAAAATGAAAAGACAACCTACACAATTAGAGAAAGTATTTGCAAACTGGACATATGATGGGGTTTATATTCAGAATACATAAAGAAGTCAAACAACTCATTGGTAATCAAAAGTTTAATTTAGAGCATAGGCAAAAGACTTACCCAAGTAGACATTTCTTAAAAGATATATAAAAATGAGCAATAGATTCATGACAAATGCTTCATATCACTAAGCCCTGGGGAGAACACAAGCTCATTCCATTTAGAATGGTGGTTGTAGAAGAAAATAACTAGTATTGACAGGATACAGAGAAGAAAAAACCCTGTGAACTCTCGGTTGGAATGTAAATTAGCACAGTCATTATAGAAAATAGGATGGAGTTTCCTCAAAAACTGAACATAGAGCTACTACAGAACTGAACTGTCTCAGTATGGAGTTATGTACCTGAAAGAAATGAGCTCAGTATGTCGAAGAGATGTCTGCACTACCATGTTTATTACAGCCTTATTTACAATTGTCAAGAAGTGGAACCCAGTGTCCACCAACAAATAGATGGATACAGAAAATCTGAGGGGTGTGTGTGTGTGTGTGTGTGTGTGTGTGTGTGTGTGTGTATTCTAGTCAACCACAGAAAAAAAATGAAATCTCGTTTTTGGATTTTGGATGACTTTTTTTTTGTTTTTCCAATGACATTGGCAGAGCCTGGAAGACATTATGTTAAGTGAACTAGTCAGCCACAGCCACAGAAAGATAAGTACCAGAATGCTGTGCGGTCTCACTCAGTCATGGAATCTAGAAAAGCTGATGTCATAGAAGCAGAAATTAGGACATGGTGTCAGAGTCTGGGATGGCAGAGAGAAGAGGAGGTATGTTGGTCAAGAGGTACAAAATTAGAGAGGAGGAGCCAGTTACAGCAATCCACTGCATGGGGTGGTGACAACAGTAATAATCACGGATCCTGTATTTCAAGCTGGAAGGATTTAGAGTATTTCGCCACATGGAAATGATAAATGTCGGAGTGAGGGATCTGCTCATTACCCTGATTTGATTGTTGTACAACACATATACATATAGAAATATTACCTTGTGCCTCATAAATCTGAAATTACTATATGTCATTTAAAAACTAAAATACTGCTGGGCCTGGTGGCACAAGCCTATAATCCTAGCACTCTGGGACACTGAGGCAGGAAGATAAGTTAAAACTCACCCTGGGCAACATAGCAACTCAGTAGACTCTGTCTCAAACAACAACAACAACAAAAAGATTGGGTAGGTAGCTCAGTGCGAAGGTCTTGGGTTCCACTTCCAGTGTCACAATATAGTAAATAAATAAATGAAAATGTAAATGAAAGAGAGTTGAATGAGTGAAAGAGTGAATACTGTAGAATTAAAAAATGAAAATTTGTTGGTGGTCTCACAGTCTCTCACATGCCTTGCCTAAGAGCAGAGCTTGACGTCAGGAGCCTGGGAGGCACAGACAGGAAGGTGAGGGTGGTGACCCTAGGGACAGGCCCCTGAACGTGGACAGTGAGAGCCAAGCCACCGTCATCCTTCAGAAGTAACTGCTGCAGACACCGAGGGCCACCCCATGCCCAGGCCAGCCTCCAACCTCACCTCCCTTTACTTAAAGTGGTTCAGTTCCCTTCCTTAAAGTTCGTGGAGTAAACTGATAATTAAGCAATTAAGCATCAAAAGGAGGCTCTGACAGCCCTGGCACTTGTTCAGAAAACCAGTTAAGAAAATACAGTGGAGATAAAGGACATTTAATCTGAGTTTTCCTTTCAAAGGATGTGCAGATCCCAGGAGGCTGGGACTCTGGGTGGTCCCGTGCAGGTGTCAGAGAGCTCTTGGTGTGGAGGGATAAGCAATCCTGGACCATCTTGGCTTTCCTTTGGCTCCTGTAGACATCCTCTCTACACTCATCACTGCAGGGCTGGTGTGGAGACCATGCTTAGCCTGGGGTGTGACACAGTGTTGAGGCCCCTGGGCTGGGCTGGAGGCTCTAAAACATGATGCCTCTCCCTGTCCCATCAGTTCTCCTCAAAGTATTGAGATTAAAGTAGTTTAAATTGGTAAATAATTAAAAACATCATTTGAGAATCCAAAATAGACACCTCTTTGTTAAAGAGATTCAATGTCAGGCACTTTTCTAAGAACTGGGAATACGGGAGGCTATGAAAGAAAACACTCTTCCTGGTCACACAGAGGTTATTATCTAGTTGTAGGAGGCTGGTAATAACCAGATGGATGAGTAAAGCATCCAGACTGTCAGGTGGTGATTTGTATGTTGCAGAAAAATAGGGCAGTTAAGTGGGGGTGGTCAGGGAGGCCGTCCTGAGATACAGAGGTGGAAACTTAAGAAAACCAACCTTGCCTACATTTCCACCCCACCTGCATTCTCCAGCAACATCTCTCTTGCACCATTATTTATTTGGACAACGTCTCAACCGGTTTCTCTGTTTCCAGCTTTACTCAGTCCTATCTTAGTATTCCAGCCAGAATAGCTTTGACCTATTTAGGCCTCACACATGGCACATGGCGCTTATCTGCTTAAAAATCCAAGATGGCCCCAGGCATCAGAAAACCAAAGTGGAGGAATAGACGGTGTGTGCCCAACCGAAGAATGAGATGTAAAATCATTCTGAACACAAATGGGCCAAGCAAAATGTGTCTGTATGCTTGTATGCTACATCTGGGCTCCCGGGGCCACCAACTTGTGACTCTGGTGATAAAGATGAAACATAATCTCTATTAAAATCACTCACCATCTGCAGAAACTGACTCTTCCGGTTCCGCGTGCCTCAGCTGCCTCCTGCCCAGACACTCACAACCTGTGCCTTAGCCACAGTAAATGGCTGCTTCTCAGATCCACTACCCTTGTCATGTCTTTGGCCGTTTACTCTGTCTATGTTGATGACAAACTCCTAGTCACACTACAAGATCCAGCGAGAGGTCACCTCCCTGTGGAGCTTTCCATTACCCTCCAGACAAGGATAATTTCTTCTTCAGATATTTTCTAGGACTAGGACACGTGTTTGGTGTTACGTATAACAGATCATGTGGTAAGTCTTCAGCATGTTTCCTGATCTGCGACATTCTTGCAGTGGGAAGGATTATTTGCACATCTGTTTTCTAAGCCCCTTGCAGAGCATTCCAGGAAAAGGTGTTCAGAGCGGCAAAGCGCAGAGGTTAGGAGTCCAGGCCATGGTCCAACCGCTGAAATCTTAGCTCCACCCACTACACGTCTGTACTGGACTTTGTTCATCTGAAAAGTGGGATTTTAAAATTTTGTGCCTGAAAAAAGCCTGATATGTGGTGAGTTCACAATGAATGTTGAAAAAGATGAAGGGAAGGAGAAAAATCCATTTCTAAATGTGGAATAGTAGTTTTCCCAGGTCTCCTTTTCTTTAGAACCTAGAGACGTACCCTTCACAATGCCACATTTCCATATCACATGGAATCAGAGCCTATGATCTCTCTCCATGGAGAGATTCAAGTTCCAGGAAGATGGGACCCAGAATTCTGTCATTCTTGTGCCAGATCCCTCCTTATTTCCTAACCCAAATGCAGTATTTCAGTAGCTTTCCACAACTTTCTTTTATAATCTTTGTTTTATAGACAGCACTAAAAACACAAACTTACGAGTCTTAACAGTTCTAAACTTTGTTATCCATCCTCCAATTTGACCTTCATGACAGTCCCATGTAATAATTAGGGCAAGTTTTAATAGGCCTATTCTACAGATGAAGCAACAGAGGCTCTGAAAGTATAAGTGACCTCTATCATTCAGCAGATAAGTAGTGGAGCTGACACAAGAATGTCACTTACACCACCTGGTCTTGTGCCTCTTCACAGTGAGCTAGGCATAAGTGGCCTCTCCCTTGTCCATAGATTATTTGTTTGACAATTGCTTATTAAAGAACCTACTCTGTGCAGTGTAGGGACTAGAGCAGTGGAGAAAGCAAACAATGTCCCTGCCCCTGCGGAGCTCACACTCTTCATTAAACCTGGTGGGTACAGCTCTGCCGCCACCATGAGCGTCACTGCCGCAAAAAGTGAGCCCATGGGTCCATTTCATGCATGCTTACTGGGCATGAACTGGGGTGGGAGTGAAGGAAAGCATATTTGTAGTTTAGACAACTTGAGAATGTTTTTGTTCTCCAGGGCTGGCCTAACAATGTGGCATAGGACTGCCACAGGCTCGGTAGCTCAGGTCAACAGAATTTTAGCACCTCACAGTTCCAGGGGGTAGAAGTCTAAAATCAAGGAATCGGCAGAGGTGGTTCCTTCTGGAGGCTCTAAGGGAGAATCCCTTTCTCTCTGTCTCTCTCTATCTGTCTCTCTCTCTCTGACTCTGTCTGTCTGTCTCTCTCCCTCAGCCTCTGGTGGCTGCTGGCATCTTCGGTATTCTTTGACCTGTAGACACGTCACTCCAATTTCTCCCTCCGTCTTTACCTCATGGTTCTCTATTTCTTCTCTCATTCTCTGCTCCTGTGATTCTGACTTTGGCACGACCCCAACCCAGAACCATCTCCTCTTGCGATCCTTAGCTTAATTGCATTTGCTATGATGATTCTTTCTCCAAATAATTTCACCCTGATGGGTCCCAGGTGGGCATCTGCCCTTGATTTCTTGCTTCCGTGTTTGGTTTTGCTGGGGGAGCTGCCATTTAATCCACTGCAGAGAATTTCACAGAAGGCCTGGTTTCCTGGGCCTGGGTGGAGGGCATTTCTGTTGACTCAGAAATGGTACCTGGAAAGATTTTTTGCTCTGTATTCCTGTTGTGACAGATCCCTGCACAGCTGTTGGGGGCTTCGTGCGGGCAAAGCCCAGCAGCTTCTGGGGATAAGGAGACCGCCTCACCCCAGAAAGTGGCACAGTGAACCTTAGAGTCCAAAGTAAAACCCTGGAAATAAAATCATCCTGGTGATCAACAGGCATGAATGTAATTTCTTTAGTGAGAATTAGGCACTCTTAAGGAAGGGAGAGGATGGGCACAGGCCGGCCTCTGATGGCTGTGTCTGCAAATCGTCCTCTTGGGAAATACTTTCCCGAGCAGACATGACTTCTCTCTAATATAACATAAATTATGTGATCATTTGTGTGAGACTAACAGCCTCCAGCAAGCTCAGAAAGTTCAAAGGCATTGAGTTGCAGATCCTGTACCTTGTTTGAGAAATTGGGTTGGAGAGTGGTCACAGACTCTAATTTGGAATCAGAATATTAACTCTGATACTGATGGGGCAGGGTGCTGACCTTCTTCCAGCCCCAGCTTCCTTATGTAAAATACTATTATGAGTAATAGCAGTACTTATTGGACAGGATTACAGTCATAATGAAGTTAGAAAATCAATGTATGGCTTTTAGCACAGTATCTAGCTCATTGAAATACTCAATCTAATTTGGCTTTTTATTGACTTTAATTCCCTTCCTAATTTTTTTGAGAGGGACTCGTCCTTTCTGCAACACTGCTGAGTCTCATTTTCCTCTCTAGAGATGCCTTCCAGTCCTTCCTGAAACCCATAACACATCTGGGCAGAAGTAACTCTCCAAAGGTGGGCATTAGGTGGAAGATTCTGCTGTCTGGGCTTGCTTTCCGTATTTCCCCAGGAAAAGTATCATTATCTAACAGTGCTGGTATTGATTGGGATTCTTCAGTTGAAAAAATAATGATGTGTTTTTAAAACTATGCCTGCTCATTATAAGTCATTTGAATAGCACAAGAGTGGGAAGAAGGAAGTGGAACACATCATCTCGAAAATCTTACAGCTTAAAAATAACCATTGTGAATACGAAGCGCGAATCATTCTAGATAACTCTGTAGCACACCTACAGTAACGAATACAATTCTACTTGCTATTTTGATGAAAATTACTGAATTTAAATATTAGAAAGTTAACAGAAGAAAGGAGCAACGGAAGCAAAGTAGAAAGGTTTTTCAAAATGTAGTTCTTCGATGTGAAACGTGTGATTCTATGCAAGAGCCCTCCAAGGTGATGAAAGTAACATTAGCTAAGCTCAGAGTTATTTTTAAATTCACATGTTAATTTTGGATTCTGTTGAATAACTTAACATGAAGGATGAAAAACCTTGGCACACAGGGCCAACCTAATGGATCCAACTCTCCAGATTCATTCCTCAGGTCTTTACTTTTACTTCACTGTCATTTAATTTCAGCTTTGTTCCCGGGACAATAAACCTCGGCCGTTGAATCTATATTTAAATGGACTCAGTACCCCAAGGCTGTTTTTAAGTTCCTCCTTTTCAGTTCTTTGACTTCATAAACAAGATGTTTTTTATTATTATATTATTGTTTTCATGAGCTCAGGAGTGCTATTGTTATTGCTTTGTTTCATTGTTGGAAAATATTCTGTTTCCTTTATGAGCAATGCAATGACCAAATGTTCTGGAATTACGGTAGCTCCTCCTTAGATCTATGTGAATATTGCTTCATTTTCTTCTTGGTGTCAGATGCTGTGATGGCAAAGCCTGGCTTGTCCTCTTGTATGCAACTTGTTTTGGCTTTGTGGCCCATAGAGCCAAATTCTTCCATTTTTGAGACCTATACCATGGAAAAATACAAGCTGGTATTGTTTGCTCTTACCAATTCTTTCTGTATATTCTGTAGATTCAGTTTTCTTTCCCCTTTCAGGAATTATTTTCTTCTACTATATTGGAAGAGTATATTATTTTTTCTTTTGTGTTTGTTGGGTTCTCCTGTGCAAGTGTATCAATTACCTTAACATTGGATTATATTTGTGCAATGTATTTACCTAATACATGACTCTAAATGCTTTGATATTGGTTTCTTATTTCTCTATTATATTGTATTTATGTCAAGATTTTTTTTTAATGTTAGGAAATGAATTTTCAGCTCGGTCTTTTGTTTTCCAATGATGCAAACCCTAAGCACTGATTTTTTTTTTTTTGAACAATCTTTCAGGGTCATGTTATCTTTGGCACACAGTGTGGTATGCAGAAGTGGAACTTGCTTCCTTGCCTGACAAAGTCATTATGCCTAGACACTTTCAACACATCTCAGGAATGTTCACGTGGGTCAGGTCACTATGGTCACTATTTTTTAACTAGAGACCATCAGCTTTCTGCAATGAGACTTACTAATTTCTTTGGATGTTTCTTCTTGTGATTTCTGTGTTTGAGACAACGATTCAAATGCCTTAGGAGCCCAGCTCAAAGCATGAGACAGTCTCATCTTGCTTCAACCCATGTAGACTCTCTAAGGATGCCATGGTTCCAGCATGTGCTAATCTTCCTCCTTCTTGAACTCCACTCAAGTGGTTAAGGTGAGACCCCTTCTGACTCAGAACCCCCAGCCCATGTGCTGAGCTAGTGCTGCCAAGGGAGGGAATACCTTATCAGCTCAACCCAGTCAGACATCATCTATAAATTAGGCTTGCTCTTGTGGACCTCACGTTTTGTTCATTGTGTTGTATCTGGACGTCTAGGCTCTTTTCCGTTTTCGTAATTCCTCACCTTCCAGGTCACACTGAAATACTACCTTGATGGCTGGGAGCTGCAGCACTCCACCGGTCCGTGGCCATTTCCTCCGGAGCTCAGCCTGGCTTCAAGTAGTCTTTCTCTTTAGTCTTTAAATCTTAACTCTTTCCTTGTCCACTGAATTTGTCTCTCAGGGCTCTAGTGGTCAGAGTCGTTATTCCATATGTATTTACTACCTTGAATCTCCCATTAAGATCATATATGCTCCCCTTGACATTGGATTTTTCACTTGGCCATATGGTTTCTTTGGCTGAAGGGGTTTTAGCAAGTATAACATAAGCAGAGGTCTTACATGTGTTTGCTTGGTTTGTCTTTGGTCTGAAGCATCTGTGATTTCCTTGATAAGGACATGCACTGAGTTGTCACTGCCCCTTCGGCCTGGCCCTGTGAATAGAGTCAACTTGAACCTGATTGACAGCCTAGAACAAGCTCAGGCAGTCAGCAACCTGATGTAGCCATTTGAGACTCTTATTTTCATATACTTGAAAATAAATGGGGTGGTTGTAGAGATTAAGTTTTGAGATGGTTTGTTATGCAGCCTTAATCTGTCAATAGCTGACTAATACACTGGACTAGGATCCTAGCGTCATGCTTTGTTCCCCAAGTCACCTACTTAAAGGTCAGTCTATGAAATTTTTTTTCCTGCTCTGATCCCAGATTCCATTCCTCCCCACCAGCACTGATAGTCAACTTCCCAGCCCCTGGTGTACCTGACCCCACAGTTACGTACAACTCGGCGCCCAAAGAAAGCAGTGCAGCCTTCACAAGTAGTCCAGCACTCTACAGCACAAAAGTGACATCAAGGAGCAAAAACAAAGTGCATCTCTCAGCGAAGGTGCAGGCACTGATCCTTCAGACAGAAGACACGAAACTAGGTTTTACTTGAAAAGCCTTGAAGGCTGCTTATGTAATATTCTCATGCCTTTTGTAGGTAGAGGTATAATTATTTCATTATGTTTCCCTGTGAAGTGTGAAAACTCTCTTTACCAATCCTCTTAAATTAGTTAAATATAATATTCAGCGAGACAGGAGACAGAGCAATGTTAATTGAAAGTGGAGAGGTGTTTATAGGTTGATACGGTGGAGCCAACTGTGACTAAAATTAATGTTTGGGGTGGGGGGGTTCCTGCAACTGCCGGATACCCTCGAGTTTATCCTGTCTTTCCAACAACAGCTCCTGGCACCCAGAGAGCCTTGTTCCATGTGTCAAAATCCTAGCATGTCTTGGAGGAGATTTCCTTGAACTGGGTCAGAAAAGATGCAATTTTAATTACATTCCATTTGTAAATTTTTACCTGATGAGGTGTTGAGGACAGCAGAAGAGTTTTAAAAAGAAAACATCGCATTCTGGATGTTTCACTGAGAAAATGACCACTGAGCCTGTCACTGGACTCACCTTCATGTCTATCAAAGATGTGGTGGCTCTTTCATCCATGCCAAACCACGGTTGGGTTCTTTTGGGTTCTAGTAACAATGACGTAACATAAAGAGGCAGAGACTCATCAAAGCTTTAATCCTTACTTTTTTCTTTATCATATGCACTACCAAACATTTCACAGCATTGTTGCCACTTGGAAATAGTTTATGTAACTGTCTGACTGGTCTTATAGTCTATTATTTATTTGGTTGGGGGAGCAAATGTTAGGGGAGTCATCCCAGATCCCCAGCTGAGCCTGTCTACATAGGAATGGCCTGTGAATCCACAATCTCCACAGAGTGAGCAGACTTATTTTGATCCTTTTCTTTATTTGCTTAGAGCCAAAATTAAGGAACCATGCTGGTATCCAATCACATTTGTGTTTATATCACCACGTAGGGTGTGTTTGTAACTATTCTTTTCAAGAATGGTCTGGCTAGTCTGGCTTGAATAAATAAAGATAAAAACTTTAAGCAGGGTACAGTGGGATGATTTTGTTTACTTTTCCTGCTAGATATGCAGCCTATATTTTAGAAGGAAAATAGAAGCATCCATGTAGCTTGCTTATGAATAATAGGTAATAACCACATCTGCTAATACTGCTGATTGCCCATGAAGAATAAAATTGTTACACAGTGGTATTCTTGGATCCTAAGCCCATGTGAGATTTTCTTTCCCCTCAAAGACATCTAACCACGTGTCTCCAGTTTTTCTCCAGCCATTGTTTTGCACTGGATCACGACTGTATTTCCCTGTGTTCCTACCTATTCTGTTTACATAGGTTATCGACACACTAAACTTCAGGATATATTTCTAAACACACTTTTATTTTTGAAGTTTTTCTACACCAAAAGGCTCAGAAATCTACTCCAGTCTAATTATTTTAATTCTGAGGAGTTTGGGTCTTCATAAAGTGAAAAGCCATCCTTAATCACCCACCTAAGATCCCCCACCTGGACACTTTTGATTTTATTGCCCTATTTTATTAGTTTATAACCATATCTGCATCATTTTTACTTATATATTTATTTATTTCTCTTGCTCTGTGTTTATTGGCATGTAACATCCATGAAGCTCAAGTTACCTGTGTCTTATTCACTCTTAGCTCCTCTGGACCTGGCATGTTCATGTTGGGAAACTGCAGGTGTCCAGTAAAACTTCACTGAAGCAATGAGGGACAGATCATGTGAATTTGGGTTCCCTTCATCTGGCCCAGTTCCAAGTGATTTCTTCCACAGAAAGAGAAATCATTTTCTGTTGCCTCTGCTCAGCATTTCTGAGGCCCTCAACTTCCCATGGTTTTTGACTCTTCTGTCCTTCCATTATACCCTCCTGGAAGACCTGTTCTGACAGTTCTCTGTGGATTCTAAGCCTGTGTTGACTCGTGTACCCAGGGCAAAACATAATATATTTTAGCTGTGGCCAGATGAGATTCAGTAAATAACTGGCTGGGAGATTCTCATTGAAGAGACAAGATGGAGGAAGAGAAATGCATTTCAGTAGGAAGAAAACTGGGACAATTAGGGAAATTCTGAGAATGCTTTGACATAGAAGCAGAGCAGAAAGGCTTCTTCTGGTAAATGCTTTGAACAGCCCATTGGAGAGGGACAAATGCTAAAAGTGCACGTGGGGGTCAGCAGGCATCTTTCAGAGACTCCTGAAGCTTGGAGAAGGGAGGCCACAGGGAAGCGAAGGCTGGATTGTCACAGAATCTTCCAACGGACTGTAGCAACCCTATTTATAATTAATTTAAACACATAACTTCCCATTTATAGAAACAAAAGCCTAACACTTTTTACAAATCTGTCACTAGTTCCAAAGCCTTGTTAAAAATTTCTTCTCTGTCTCTAAGCCATATTTTCGAGACCTGATAGTCACGAGTGGTGCAAAACAGCTAACTGTCCTTTGGAAAACCCACTTCCATGACTCACGAGCCAGACTGCTTTGCCTGCAGAAGTCAATGAGCATAACGCCATGATGCTGTTGGCAGAATAGCCAACCAGTGTACTACCTAGCTTCCTCTTTGTCCTGAAGGGCTTGGATGAACTCTTGGCTCCCTCTTCTCTAGAACCCCCAGGCGTTCCTCATGGATAGAGGCCACCTACTGCTGCTCCAGTTCCCATCAAGCAGCCTTCTGTGAAGATCTGTTCCACTCTTTGGCCAATGTTTCTCCAGTTTCCCCACTTCCATACTTGAATTTTTTTTTTTTTTTTTTGAGACAGGATCTCTCTGTAGCCCAGGCTGGTCCTGAATCACTATGGATCCCAGGCTGGCCTTGGACTCAAGGCAATCCTGTCTCAGCCTCGTGAGTGCTGGGATTACAGGCGTGCGTCACCACATCCAGATTATGTGGTGCTGGGGAATCGAACTCGGGTATTTAGCACTTGATTTAGCACTTGCTGGGCAAGTGCTTTAGCTACTGAGCCATTCGTTCAGCCCCATCCTTGAATTCTTTAAAAACACTTGGGTGGATGCATCTCTGTCTCTCAGGTGTCTCTATCTAAGCTGTCATCCCTTAAAGTTAGATCTAGTGTTTTACATATACATGTCCCCGAGAGACGATGATGCCAGAAGCATCTCTAAGATCTTCCTTTGCTCCTCCCACATAAGGTTAAGTATTCTTCAAGTCACTGATGTGAGAAGTTTGCTCCAACAGCAAGTTTAAGAATTCCATCTACTTGTTGTTGAGTAGTGAGAGGATACCCTGGGCTTTCTTAGAGGACCACATCCCCCCACCTTATCCTCTCAGCTACCTGCATTATTTTGTAGATAAACACTTGCACACACACATGCACACACACACAATGAATGCTATATATGCCTGAATAATCAGAAGCAGGTTAATCCATACTGGAGAGCCAGAGCATCCAGTCTCTTCACATTCCAAGAGCTGGAAGCCTCAGAACATGGTGGACTAAGGACACAGCACCAGTCTGAGACTGAAGGCCTGCAAGTGGTTTAGAGTCACTGTTGTGAGTCTCTACTGAAAGGCTGAATAAGCCTGATGTCCACAGGTGAGGGAAGCAGCAAAAGTTGCCTGCTCATGCACAATGGAGTCTTTTCAAATGCAGACCAACTTCGTCCTTTTTCTGCTTTACTCCAATTGGGCTACAAACCTATTGCGCCATGTCACACGCAACCAGGATGAGTTTTCACCCTTAATTTGATGACCCATATGCCAATCATTTCTGGAAACACCCCACAGACACCCCCAGGAGTGTGCTTTACTAACCTGTGAGGCCTCTCTTGGTTCAATCAAGCTGTCAGTCACAATTGACAGTCACACTGCTTAATGTTGTGGAGGAGCCTGGTCTTTTCCTAAAATAAGACAGGATGTCCTTAAAGTTCCTAGACACCTCTTTTGGCTCCATGAGTATACAGGTGAGGAGGAAGGACTTTCAAACTTTTCTAAAATCACCTTAGTAGTCCAAAATTACCCTATTCCTGGTATACTATTTCTAAATCCTGGATAGACATGGTGTGAACACTGAGTATGGCTGTTGGAGAAATTGTGTCAACTTGTTATAACTGGGGAATGGTCAGGGAATAGCTTTCAGGTGTATATTGTTCAGGGCTAGCAAGTGGGGGAGGACACCTAACTGGTAGCTTGAGAAAAGGAGCCCCTTCCTAAAAATGCTGTGGCCTGGCCTGACTGTTGTCACTTGGCTTGCTCTAGTCGTCATTTGCAGATCTCCGTAGTAGCAGATTCTCACCAGCCTCTCATCTTCGCCTTGTTTTCTTGGACAGCCACCCACGGCAGGCTCGCACCGGCTGTCCCGCAGTCTCGGACTCGTGCTCTTCTGGCACGAGCCTGGGTGTCTACTGGACTCTCCAGCTCTCCAAGGTGCATGCCGATTTGGATTATCTTTCTCTCCAAGCTTGTAAGCCCTCGAAATAAATTTCCTTTATTTCTATAAATTCTATTAACTCTCCCTCTCTCAGAACCCTCACCAATACACAGTGTTCAAAGGCTCTTGGCAGGGTATCCCAAATCACACGTAGAGACGGAAGGCTGGAAATTGAGAAATCCCAATATCTGCCAAGATGAGTATTAGGACAGCTATCCTGGTTAAACAGAAAGTGAAAATGCTACCTAGACTTTGGGATGCCTTATTCCAGAAAACTGTGTCTGTCTGTCTCTATGCGAGGGCAGAGTGCTTCCCACAGCCTCTCAGTTCCCAGACATGTTTTGAGTGCACCTTTGCCACCTGCCCAAACTACCTTGTCAGTTTTCTCCTCCCTCTTAAATCTCAAATTCTTCATTTGCCCTGAGCTGCGTTTATATTCCGCTTCCCCCAAACACAACACTCACTCACACCTTGCTGACACACGGACCACCTGGTTTACCCTGAGCATTTTTTTCTCTCTTGTCTGTTCTGCGCTCGCCTGTTGGGGTCTAGCACAGTGAAGTCTTACTCCAGTGTCTCGGCACTTACTAAAGCCATGTTGCATGGCTCTTGGTGTAATTCATTTAAACATAATTGTTGCTATACCAGGAAGTCGTATTCCTAGAGGCTTTGGGGTTGGACAGAGAAGGGTCATTTCCCATCCCAGTTGACTGGCTCTAGTCTTTTAGCTCTTACCTTCTCCAAGCTCTGCTCCAGCAATCCCAGGACGCTGTCCTGTGAGCATGGACCTCCTCAGTTCCTGAGCCAGACTCCTCGGGCAAGTGGTTCCCGTTTGGAGACAGGCCACTAGATGGAGTCTTGCTACCATAGAGCAGCCTCTGTGGGGGCCCAAGGCCCCTGCGTGCCGCAGCCAAGTCAACTGGCCTCTCAGCCATGTCTGTGTGTTTGGGTTGGTGCTTCTCTTCCCCTCCTGGCTCTGCCCTTTGTCGGTACCCAGACATCGGCCTGGAAGGAGCCTACCCCTCCCTACAGATTTCATCCCTCCCCGAAAGCCTTTTCCAAAACTTGCCTGAGAAAAAATCCCAAGCTATCGGCCCTGCCTTCTACTGTTCCGAGGGCGTCTAAGAATGTGCTGTGGATTGACTCCAGTTTCCCTACGGAGCCAGCCTAAGAGGCCCATGAGCTGTAAGTCGGGTTCTGCTGCCTGGAAAGCAGCTTTGCTGCCCTGGACTTTGAATTTTGGGAAACTTAGGGAGTCTAGGAGAAGCTATTATCACGATGGTAGTGACTATCAAAAAGATCTGAGTTCGAGAGCCCTGTGACGTGGGAAAACTGCTCGAGCCTCAGTTCCCTTTGCTGCTAAGGGGAATAATAACTGTGCATCCCTAGAGTCTTGAGATGATGATTGAATGACGTTAAAATACTCAGTCCAGTGCTCAGCGTTGAGTAAGAGTCACCATAGGGAGATGATGATAAAGGTGACGCCCTGTTGTCAGGTTCCTCTGGCCACTGTCCTCTGGACAGGGTTGCTTTGCCTTTTTCTTTTCTGATACTCCAGATTTCCTCCTGTTTGAATATCCCTGACTTGGAATATGCCTCCTAATCCCGCTACCCCAGGACTATCCCAGCCTCTGGTCCTGGGGCCAGCGCTGTCTCCGAAACAGGTTGCAGGGATCCACCTGTAGGCCCAGGGCCCGTGGCGCATCTTGCTCATGGCCGCTTGGCTCCGGCACGGCGTCGTCACATTTCAATTGCTTTGTGTATCCAATGCTTCTTCTCAGGCATCTCAATGGGGAAAATTCAAGGTCAGAACAAACAAACATATAAAATCAATTTTACCCTGGGAGCCGGCTTCTTTACCGAGCTGCTGTCTGATAGGCATCGCCTTGGCCGTGGCTCAGCTCGAGGGCGGTGCTGCAGGAACAGCTGCTCCGGGGTCTCTGTGGAGGAGCACAGTGTGTGTGTGTGTGTGTGTGTGGGCATGCGGGTGTCGGGGTGTGAGTGCGTGCACGTGCGCATGCATGCTCATGTGTGTAGAGGTTTTTATTTCCCTCCTCTCTTGCTGCTGGCCTCCTTCTGCGTTCTTCCTTTTGCTTTTCTCTTCACTCCTCTGCTCCGGTTTTCTGATTCTATCCCCACCACCGTCATCTTTCTCCCTCTCTCCCTCCCTCCCTCCCCCAGCTTTCAGTCTGTCTCTCTCTGTTCTTTTCTTTCTTCACATATCTCTTCTTCCTCTCTTTCTTCATCCCTCTCTCTCTCTCTCTCTCTCTCTCTCTCTCTCTCTTTCTCTCGCCATCCATTTTCCTGCAAAGGATACAAATTTATTCTTTGCATGACTAAATAGAATTCCGTTGTGTGCGCATGGCGCGTTTTCTTTACACATCATTCATTGATAGCTATCGAGGCCGCTTGCAGAACTTAGCGAGTGTGAACCGAACTGCGAGAAACATGGGTGTGTACTTCAGGCACTACAGTAGGACGTCTTTAATCTTTCACAAATACTCTCAGGAGAGGTATAGTGGGGTCAAACAGAATTTCTAGTTTTAGTTTTTTGGGAAATGTCTGTCCTGATTTCCAGAGTGGTTGTACTAATTCACATTATCATCAACAAGGTAGAATGGTCTCATTTTCCTCAGATACAAGCCTTGGTCGTGTGTGTGTGTGTGTGTGTGTGTGTGTGTGTGTGTGTGTGTATGGGTGAGTGTGGGCGTGTGTGGGTGTGAGTATGCTTTTGATGATAGCTGCTCTGACTGGAATAACATGGAATCTCAATGTTGTTTTGATTTTCATTTCCGTAATGGCCAAAGATGTTGAATAATTTTTCACGTATTGTTGACCGTTTATACTTCGTTTGAGAAGTGTTTATGTAGTTCATTTACTTAGTCAAAGATTTCTATCAAAACCAAACATAGTTTAAACCTATAATTTCAAAATGTATGGCATAGTTTAATTACACATCTAAGTAGTGCAGACACACATGCACACATATATGAGAGAGAGAATGTGTATAATTTGAAGTTTGCATAATATTAGAAATTTTGGGTGGGGGGAACTGAGTTTCTCTTTTGAGTGAAACTGCCTTCTCAAAGGCCACTTCACTACAGGGAGCCAAGGGAAGCTATTTGAATGACCTGTTGGTGCCAGCTCATCCTAACAGCAGCCCTTCTTGGTCAGCAATGGACAAAGCGAGCAATCAGTTTCACACCCAGGGCTGACATCAAGCAGGCCTCTGTCTGAGAGCATTCTTCTCTAAACTGGTGCTCACTGGAAGCTTCTTTGCAGTAAGACCTGATTCCAGCACTGCCCCTTTCCTTGAACTGATTAGAGAAATCAAAGGGGATTTCAGTTCCCTGGTCTGAGCACTTATCACTGTATTATTTGGGAATCGGCTTGGGTTTTCTGATATTAAGAGGCTAAAAGCTAGTGAGTGGAGCTGAATGAAAGGCCAGATGACCTTATTCTCTGGGCATTTTCTCTGTCCCTGGCTCTTGCCACTTGTCTCTGCACATTTTTGTTAGGAATTTATAGCCCTGGAATCTTCTGAACAGCACGCATGCCCAGGCTACCAACGCCTGAATCATAACGTCTTGGGAGTGAGTCTTGGGTCATTGTTATTAGCCCAAGCTGAGCATACCGGCTCTGAGATGAGAGCAGCTGTAGCCCTCTGGATCATCCCAACGTCATCCCAAAACTCGAGCCCCACTGCCATCTGACCCTCCTGGGGTTACTCTCCCACGCTCACCTTATGTCCTATTTCTCCTTCTTTCATTCACCTTTTCCCACATTCCATCCTTTTTTTAAATCACAAGGATGGCCAGTTCTAGATCGAATCATCCATCCTTGTTTGTGTTTTTCTTATAAAATAGCCTTGACAATTGCCCAGCACATGCTCATGCTGGGACTCAGACTATGACATAACCCCGCCCTTCTTGATAGGAAGGGAAAAAATGCAGCTCTGTAATAACACGAAGGTGCTGTTTTTCTTGGCGAACATTAATGATGGCAGCTCAGACCTGGAGGAGAGGAGAGACCATGGTCCCTGATGTGCTGCCCCAGGGCCCTGCTCTGCAGCTACTCTCCCCTTTCCCACAAGAATGTTCCTCCCCATGTGGATAACAGTATAACTTGGATCTATTCAAAATTTTGGAGGAAAAAAAAAGCAGGAAGCAAATAATTCACAAACATGGCTGCTTCATTACTAGAAGCAAACTGCTACCTGTTAACAATACCGGCTAATGTGTCCTTGGTATTTAGTGTGTGGCTCTTACTGGGGTGAAGGCTTCGTGTAAACAGTGGCTCATTTTATTCTCTAAGCAGCGGCAGGGTGGAATCCTCTTGTCCTCTTGAGTTTGGGGGTGAAAAGGAAAAGGTTGGAAGGGCCAGACTCTGCAAGCTAGGGCAGAACAGGGCGAGTTGCCAGTGACCCTCCTCTGCTTCTAAACCCCAAGCTTAAAGCCATTGTACCACCCACACCTTCAGATCACGTGTTGGAGTAGGTGACGTCAATGCGTTGTGATCTGTAGCTGTGATTCTGCAGAGAAAGAGAACAAACAGGAGATCATCAGTTGCAGCATCTATCCATCAGCCAAGTGTGATCAAAAATATGATGAATAAAATCTGACGGATTAAGTACTTTTTTATTATAATAAAATCCACAATCATCCGTCTCCCTCAAAACACTCCCGTTTACTTCACGCGCCCCTATCCCCTCCTTCTTTGGCTTTCAGAAGCAGTTCTGGATGTCCTGCGTGAGCATCTTTAGTTGAGCTGTAATGGCTCCCTTGCTCTCCTGAATCAAGCCAAAATGTCGGCCTTTCGTGGCCATTTTGAGTTTTGGGAAGAACCAGAAGTCGCACAGTGCTGGATCTGGTGAAGAAGGTGGATGAGGACACACTCTAATGTTCTCAGGAGCCTGCCTTTCTGTGAGATGATACTGGTTCATGCCATTATGAAGCTGGGACATCCCCCAACCTGACACCTGTAGGTTGGAGACATGGAAGAGCAAGTGTGCTCTTCTGAGGCCTGAGAGCCAGAGGATTGATTGAGTAGATTCTGGCCTGATTCTAAGAACAAGGAGCAACAAGGGCAAAAGATTCATGCCCACGTTGAAGCATTCAGGCTGACGGCGAACCCAGCCTTCCTCTGCCTTTGTGTTCTCTACAGGCCTTCGGTAGGTTGGAGGGTATCTGAGATCATTAGGCATTTGCTTTAGCCACCAATTCAAGTATGAGGCTCACAGACACACATGGAGATAAGGTTTAACCAGCTATCTGGGAATACCATGGTCTAGTCAAATTGACTTTTATAGTGTGGACCTAGAATGTCCAACAAAGACCCATGTGTCCAAAGTTTGGTCCTCAGCTTGGCACTATTAGGGCACAGTGAAAATCTGGAGGGGTGGGGCCTTGTGGGAGGTTCCTAGGTCTTTGGAAGGTGACTGTGGGACCCTCGTTCCTTTCTTTCTCTCTTTTACTTCTTCGCCATGAGGTGAACTCACTACTATTATAACCCTAAACAAAATCGAGCTGACTTATCACAGATTGAAACTCATAACACTGAGTCAAAACAAACTTTCCCTCTTTATAAGCTGATTTCCTGAGGTATCTGTCATAGTGATAGACAACTCACTAATTCGTTGATGTAAAACTGATGATCCTTGCAGCTTATAGGAGGGGCTGTTAAATTTCGGTGTGCTCACAGGTAACTCGTGGAAATGTGACTCTGAGTTCCAGGTCTAGGGTGCCGAATTAGCTGCTCATTTCTGATAAGCTGTCAGGGGAGGCTAATGCAGCTGTCAGTCTGCAGTCCGAGTAGGTAGCCAGGTTCAGAACACTGTTCACAGCTGGGTGTGGTGGCACATGCCTGGGAGGCTGAAGCAGGACTACCACAGGTTGAAACCCAGTCTGGACAACTTAGCAACTTAATGAGGGCCTGTCTTAAAATTAAAAGAAATGGTGGAAAGGCGGGAACTGGGGATGTAGTTCAGTACACAGGCTCCAAGGTCAATTTCCAGTACTGAAAAAAAAATGTCTCCCTTGTTCCTGAAGACAAGAAGTAGAAGACCCAGAAAATAAGCCAAGGTTCCTGTGAATGGCTCAGATCGATAAAGGAGTCCGTGGCAAAATGCTGAGTCAACTTCTGCCATCATGCTTACAGAATGGCAATGAACTTGTCTGCTTCTGTCTGTCTATAAGACCACGAAAGACCCTGTTGTGCTCAAGAGTCTCTAAGGCTGCAGTCCTCACCCTGCACACCTTTGCAGCCCTTCTCCGTCCAGCCCATGACTACCATCTGAGCCCTGTTGGGAGCTAGTCAGCTGCGGGTCAATGATGTGTCTAGGGACTGTCCCCAGAATCCAGAGGTCACCCAAACCTTTGCTGTCACCCCAGACTCACCCTTCATTCCTACTTGGAGCTGAATTGTTGTCAGCCTGGACGCCAGGCCCTGGGTCTGCCCTCAGACACTGCAGACGCTGCCTCTTTTCTGTCTCCCACCAGCTCTGCAGCCCTGTGGCTGCACCCAGACGGTAAAGCCAGGTACTCCAGCTTCTGCTGCTGTGCAGAGAGGCAAGAAGGTCAGGGATGTCCATGGGAAGGGAGGCAATGCCTTCCAGGAACATTAATTTTTCAGTTTGTGTGTTCAGACGCTCGGCAGCTTAAGGCTGACAGGCTGGATGTCAGGCTCGGAGCTAAAAGATGGCTGTGGATTTAGAATGTGATTTAGTTCCAAGTGAGGCTCCCCTGGCTGGGGCTGCTGAGATGAGAATTGACAGGCAGCTAGCACTAAGGTGGCTCCCCAGTACCAGGGGCCCAGCAAATAGGATTCCATCCTCTGAGGGGCAGTTAATACCCTCCCCACATTGGAAAAGATGACACTGAACTTCGGATAGGTTGGCCTCAATGTCATGCAACCCTTCTCATTCAGTCAACAAACGCTGATGAAGGAGACACAGACAGATAGTGTTTGTACCCTTGTGGGGTGAAACAGCTTTAGTCTCCTCCATTGAAAATTCAATGAAACAGATAGGGAGAATAATCGAGCATCAAAATACCACAGGGCCGAGAAAGAAGATAACAGGAGATCTACTTTATAGCGGATGTTCCCCACATTCCCTTTGAGAAGCTTTTGAGCAGCCCGGCAGAGGTTGTGAGGGAGCCAGCCACATAAAACATAGAGACTGGGGAAGAACCCATAGGATGAACATAGTATTAGCCTATGTTTCAAAGGAGAACCACCTCAAGAAGCCCAAGGACCCCAAAGAAAGCCCATGTGGGCCCAGGAAAGGCCAGGAGGTAGGTAGAGGCAGAGTATATGGCACTCCTGAGCCACTCCACCAGTGGGAGTTTACCCTAGTTCTTCAGATTTCAAAGCCTTGATCTTTTCCTATCATATCAATAGTTTTCATAGCTATATTCTCAAAGCCGTGGAACCATTTTATCAAAGGAAATCATGTCAAGACCCTTCCAGAATGCAAAATGGGTGTGAGTGGCATCATTCTGGTGTACGCAATGGTTTGTGAATCCCTGGGTCCATCAATTTACTCCCGTCTTACCCCTATAAATGAAACTAGAGACATCCCACACTGCAGTAGCTGGGCATTCATGCATGTATTGGATGCGTATTTGTTAAGCACATAACAGCCCATGTCAGGCACTGTGTCAGGTGTGTGGCACAACGCCACGGATGAGAGAGAGAGGGCAGTCTTGGACTCCATGGGGGTGATATTCAGGCAGAGGACTCCCATGTGGAAAAAGAAGTCACAGGAAAGGTTCATCCACCACGGAAGGTCTGAAAAGTTAGAATCAAGGTGTGATTAGAGCTGGATGCCCATCCAAGTTTTGAGGAGAAGGACACAGCCTGGCTTATATACAACAAGGCACTGTGCTGAGCACAGACATAGGAGAGTGGCAGACCGGAAGCAGAGCAGGGCGAGCAGCCCAGCCCCATGGCCTCGGTGTGTCTCCCAGCTATGGCCTCTGCTGGGGGAGCCCAGTATCACCTCACTTCCTTTCGAGTTCCTGCCTCTCTTTAGGAAACACCTTGGATTCTACCTCCCCCATAAAGTCCTCCTTTCACAGATGTGCCAGGTGCACATTCTTCTTTCATTTAAAATCCTAGGTAATAATACTCGTTGTTTATTGAGTTATGCGACTGTGCGCCATTTACATAGTTTTTTGAACCGTTATAGCAATCCTACCAGGGCAACAAAGGTAGGAGAGGTTGCCACCTGCCCAAGCTCATTCAGCTGGGGGTGGGGGAACTTGTGACGGTGTCTGGTTCCTGGTAGCCAGTACCCATCACTAAGTGGACCACCTTGCCTGTCGGTCCTTACCTTGCTTGGTCTTACGCTATGGTTACCTACAGTTGTCTTTCCTGATTCATAAGATGCTATTTTTTTTTTTTTTTGAGGACCAAACCTTAGTTTTATCTGCATTGCTGTGACCTTTCCTGAAACCTAGAACACACTAGGCTTTCAATAAAATATTGTCAAGTAGATGGCTTTAAATAAGTGATGCCCATACATCCAGAACCCTCAGATCTTGGCTGCCCTTGACAGCAAGCTAGGTCATTTTACAAAACAATGCGTGGCCCCTTCTGCTGTCCCGTCTCCTAGATTTAATTGGCAGCCAAGGAAGCCGGACTGGGCAGGGTTGTGACTCTTGGTTGTGTAGTGCAGGCATTACATCATGGTTTTGGAGAAATAGCTTCCTTTCCACCCCAGATGCCCTCTAATCAGAAAAGGATCCAGTGGTGGGGTACTCTGGGGACTGTGGGCTGAGCTTCTGCAGGTAATGTTATTCTACCTTGACTAAGTCAGCACCCAGGGAGGAATCGATCAGCCATAAAACCAAGGAATCCTGGGGGAGGGTAGTCACGGCAGGTGCTAACCAGGCATCAGGGTTGGTGTCTCCTGGGTCCATTTGCTTTCCTCAGCACTGGTTTCATGCCCAGGCAACTCTCACTTCCTAGAGGCTAGGATGGTGTGAACTTCCACTATGCTGGTATCAGAGGATTTGTAGAGAGCAGGCCCATTTCTTGCAAATCATTACAATGTCAGGAAAAACTCTCATTGGTTCCGCCCCTTCTTGCTCTGCCCACCCCTGAGCCAATCACCAGCCTGTTCTCTCTCTATCTCTCCAGCCCCCTTTGCCACATGCCAATCAATCTCTGTAAATAGACTCAGGGCAGCTGCTGGCTCCACTAACTGATTGTTGACTCCAAAACAACTCTGAATTGTTGTTTGGTCTGAGCTACAACAAGTACACACAGAGACACACTTGCTTACAGTCACCTGCACATGTGCACACACATGTGCACATTCATACCCGGACCTGCCACAAGGCCAGCACACCTCTCTCAGTCAGTCACGTGTAAAATGTCAGCCTGGTCTTCCCGTGAGTGTTTAGAAATAAGACGAGAGCCCCCTGGGAGAAGTTGAGTGTGCATGTGTGTGTGCGTGTGCATGTTTTCTTATGAAGTGTTCTGTCTGTAAGTGTCTGGCATGATTTTTTTCCTCTGTAGACAGAGAATCTCTATTCAGCAGAGAGAGGACAACAAACCCGTGCCTGTTTATTAGGGCTGTAAAGGAGCATAACTGCAGGCATGTTGTGTTGGGGAATTAGCCTGGCTTTGCTGCACAGCCATACGAAACTGTTTGGAAACCCCGCTCCTGCTCCATTCTTTTGGGCCAATCTCCCTTTTGTTTAGAAAGATAACGCTGTGCCTTCTTCTTTATCCAATACCAGGGTGCCTTCCACTGCAGATCATACAAAGCACCATTTGATCAAGTTCCTTGTTTCAAACATAGTGCGGCTTCTGCGTTTGATCTGATAGTTACTAATAATCATCCGTACCACCCGCTGGATGGTATTTTCAGCATTGTATATGTTACTAGCTTATGGAATCTTGCATTAGTATGAAAAGTCCACTCCTATTATTGTAAGTCCATTTTGTGCTCAAAAGAAACTAAAGCACAGAGAGACAATACATTGTTTTATTTATTTATTATGTGTTTATTTATTTTTCATTACTGGAGTTTGGGCCCAGGGCTTGAGCACTGAGCTATATTCTTAGTCTCTTTAAAAATACATATTTTTAAAAACTGAGAGAGCATTAAGTTGCTAAGTCGCTTGGCTTTGGCTTAAACTTGTGAGTGTCCTGCCTCAGCCTCGTAGGGTGCTGGAGTCCCAGGTCTGCCCTGGGACACCAGCTATGTAGGTGCTACTTTGCACGCTGAAGTGGTGAATATGGAGCCTGAACCCAAGCAGTCCAGCTCTTTAGTGCTCTGCTGGATGTCCTGGGGTGGGGTTAGGACAGTGGGGGATCTCAAGGAATCTGGGGCTGGTACTCCCCTAAAATCCCCCTCTCCCCAGTATTTCTGTGCGCTGCAGTAGAGAAAAGCACAGATGGCCTTTGCAGTGTTTGCCAGGAGGTGCCCTGGAAATCTCAGCTGCCTCTGGCAGCAGGTGACTACTCCCCCGCCTCTCCTGCTCATCCTGACTCAGAACTGCTCCCTAGAAATCCGCCAGCCTACACACCTGCTTCTTGGAAACTCCAGTCTCTGCTTTCCAATAAGGAAAGTCTCACGTCAACGCCAGACGCTGGCCCCTTGAGATCGGGGTTCTGGGGGGGGCCATTGCTGGCTCCCCTCTCTTTCCCAGGAATCTTTTTATCATCATTTCGATGGGACTCTGACAGCATCACCCAGCACCCAGGTGTCAGGGACCTTGGCTTCTCCTCCTGTGTAGAACCCCACCCTCACCCGGGCAGTCACTGGGAGCCCACCAGTAGCCCCTTGGGGATTCTATTCACCCAATCAGGTGAAAGGGGGCTTAGGAGTCTCTGGGTTCAACCTTTCATTCATGCAGTGTGACAGCATTTTGCATTTACGACAAGATCTTTTTTTCCTAACAGTATTTTGCCATAAGATACGCAAAAGCCGTCCGGGTGAAGGGAGAAGAGGAAGCCCAGGGCCACGCTGCTGGACTCCCAGCGCCGTCTCCAGCTCTGGCCTCTCCTCCCTGTCTTCTGACCCTGCGGGAAACCCTCACTGGCCCCACCTCTGGCGCTCCGCCTCCACTGTGTGCAACTGCTGTGCAGTAGGCTGGGGCAGGGCCTGGCCTTCTGCCTGCTGTAATTGTCTGTTCTTACCTGGCTGCTGTCCTGTCTTTAGTCCTGTCTGACTGTGTTACCGGGCAGTTGGAGGCCATAGGGAGCCTTCTGAACCTTACATCTGGCCGTGTCCCCTGTCTGGCTAAAATCCCTCTTCCTTGCCACCTCTCATTACTGGAGGACAAAGTCCAAATCCTTAGCAAGGTGTGAAGTAGCCTCCTTGTGTGGGCTGTGCCTGGCTTTCCAGCCAGGCATCCCTTCACGTCCTGTCCCTCATCCAGCAGGACCTTCAAGGGGCTGTCGTCACCTGGTGTTGTGTCCAGGCTCTGCTTACCCTGGGCCAGGAGCGCCCTCCCCGCCTCACTCTGTCCTCCCCTGTCCTCAACTTGTCACCACAGGCTGGCTTCCTCCCTCTGCGTCTGCAGCAGTAGGGGCCAGCCGCCTCCTCGGTTCCCTAGCCCAGGATCTCACTCCCCACCCAGCCCGGCCTGTGTGGGCACTGCCAGCCGTGTCCGTGGACACCCTCCCTACACTTACGTTCTGGGAGGACAGTGACACAATGGAGGTGATTTGTGGCCGAAAAACAACAGTGACAACAACAGCAGCAGCAAACAAAACCCAGCAGGTATTTGCTGGATATAGGAACAAGAACCACTCTTGTCCTGCGATCACACCCAGTGGTTTCCCAGCTGCATCCATGTTTCCTGTGGAGACCTGATTATTCATTTATTTATTATTGAGACAGCATCATGCTCTGTAGTCCAGACTGGTCCTGAACTCACTATGTAGCCCAGGCTGCCTTCAAACTTAGAACAATCCTCCCTACTCAGCCCCCTGAATGCTGGGATTACAGAAATGTGGCACCACACCAGGCTCATGTGGCGCCGCTGGGGAATCAAACCCATGGTCTTTCACTTACTAGACAAGCTCTCTAACAGCTGAGCTACACCCCAGCCCCAGGGCCTCTCTTGATATGGGTGCCTTTCGGATCCTTTTGTCTGGGCCCAGGACCCTGAGTGAGCTCCAAGCTCTCAGCTTTCCCTTCCTGGTCAGGACCATCCAGCCGTACTCCATGCTGGCAAGATCCCAGCCCATGAGGTGGAGCCTTCCCTGTCTCGCCCAACAAGGAGTGCTGGTGTTTGGCCCTTGGCAGGGGCTCCATTAACATTTGTTCAATGAAAAGAAGCATCCTTCTGCATCGTTTACAAGAGCACCAGGCTGGCCTTCCATGGAACACAGGGGACTGAGTTCATTTTTACCCACTGTACACAGGACGCTCACGGCACTGTTTGGGGTTTGAAGCGTTGCCAGGGCATTAACTGCTTTTCTCAGCGACTCCTCTGATGAGTTTGGGTTCTCACTCTGACTCTCTGGGCCTGGGAATTGGACCCTCATGACTCAGCTTCTGTGTCTCCCCCACCCCTGCCAACCCTTCCTCCCTTCCCCATAGCTGCATCACTGGCTATTCAAGAAATCTCAGCTGCCTGCAAGAGGTGAGATTTCAGCTCTTAGGAGAATTTATTGCCGAGATTAGATGCTGCCAAAACCTTCCGTATCGGCTCGCATCTAAACCCAGGCTCAGGAATACGAATGAATTCAAGTTGTCTCTTTAGAAGGCTTCTGCAGATTTCAGGGCGCTGCCACCTGTCCTGCAAGATTGATTCGCAGGAACATGGCAAGGAAGTCCGGGCCTCCGACGACAAGACACAAAATTCACCCAGTGTCTCTGAGTCACCCAGGCACAAAATTCACCAAGGAGAAAGCGACACTGCCACCTTCGTTCACAGCTTGGGGGTCCGAATGTTTGTCACACTTTAATGTTGGGACTCCTCGGCTCCTGCTTAAAGTACACACAACTTTATAAATTGGTAACCTGATGAGATAAGTTAAGCTAAAAGAATCCCCTTATTTAGGGGAAAAAGACAAAAAAAATTTATAATGTGTGCATAAGGTTCAGCTGAGAAATTATAAAAAACGGCAAAATGAAATAGTGCATAGAAGACAAACAAGAATGTTGACTTTTAATAGGACACTCAGGTGGACCACGAACAAACGAACCAAAAAATAAATCAAAACACAGAAAGGAGAAAGCCAAAGAATTTGTAGGAGTGAAAGTTTCCTGGGAGAAAAGAAGAGGGCGCATGATTAGGTGAATTGGCTTTGAGAGAAGACAAGTCTGATTCCCAAATCACAGACCTTGGCAGAACTTCTTCCCTCTCCGGGTTTAGGGACAGTATTGTGCATGCCTGTTGGTTTCACAGGGAAGCAACTCCACCTACTTATACACCTGAAAGAATTCAATTCTCATAACCTAACTCAGAGACAGGTGTGTGGCCTGGGTCTGGCTCACTCTAATCCACTGCAAGCCACTGCGCCCAGTGTTATGGATTTCATTCTTGTCCTTGACTTGTCCCCTCCCTGTATGAGGTCGCTGCACTCTCTTGCAGAACAGAAGGTGTCGGCTTCTCTATCCTTGGTGTTGGGTTGACAATCAGAGGCGATGGAAGCGAAGCTGAGGCTGTGCCTCTGCTGCCCTTGGACCTCTGTGATCACCATGACAGCATGCCTAGCCGGGTCTGCTCTGGTAGTCATGCAGGACAGGGCCAACTCACCCCGCTCTCCTCAACTGGCATCCAACTAGCCCCCAGTTATGTGGGCAAGACCACCCAAGAACCCAAGATCAGCAAGGTTGCTGACTGGCTCCCCACCAGTCCCTTCTCACGATAAACATTTTTTTTTTTCCATTTTACCAAGGCTTTGTCACTGTTAAGTGCTCACTATTTTTATGGTCGCAGATGACTGATACGTCTATGATGCTGTATCTGTCAGTCAGAATTGGGATTGAGATTTTTGATGAAACAAGAAAAGAACAAGTCTTTTTCCGCAGGTATTACTATTGTCAGCAAGACAAAAACCTAGAGCAGCTGGAAGCTGCCGTGCTAACTTAGAGAAAGCCTGTTAAAAACTGAAACCAAGACAGAAGAGTAAAAATTAAAATCTGGAAAGGAAGAATACTGGCAGTGTCATCAGGGCTTCTAGATCCAGCCATCCCTGAAACAACAAAATTAAACTTTTCAGTTAAAAGCAATGAATGATGTCTTTTTTTTTTTTTTGCTAGTCAACCGAAGTCAGATTTTTACCCTTGCAATCCAGACAGTCCTAACCTCAAAAATATGTACAAAGCAGACTATTGTGAGGATTAATGAGTTGTAAGTCCCAGTTGGAAAAAAAAAAAAAACAGTCTAGGAAAAACATCTCTGTTTCCATGAAGTTCCAGGTAATAACAAAAACATCCCCTGCCACTCCAACCCCTCTGTAATTTCTACGGAGCCAGAGACTTGTCCAGGTGCATTTTGCCCACGACTGAGTTGTAAAGGGGAATTGATCACTGCTGTCCCCATGAGATTTCACCAGTACCTGGAAGTGAGTGTGACTCACTCCATACTCAGGCTGGGTGACCACAAAGATACAGCAATTCTGAGAAAGACGTGGTCTAGTCACTGTGATGAGTCAGTCAGTGGCTTCATTCATGCCATAAATGAAAGAAACCAATCATTTTTGATCCTGAGGAGATGGCAAAACGATCTCGCCAAAGATTTCATGGATTGTGAAGGAGGAAGCAGAAACCAGAAGAGGAAGGAGCATGCTGTTGGGCTGTGTCTTCTGTGCAGTGACCAGAAGAGGGCTTTGGGGCCAGAGAGATGGAGATAGGAACTTCAGCTCTGTTATCTGTAAACTCCCCGTGGCAGGCTCAGCAAACCCTTCCCGGGCCTCCAATTCCACTTCTGTGAAGCGAGAGCCCAAAGCCATTCAAGAGTGAAGGATTATTGCTTGTCATCCAGGAGGGGTTGCTTGAGCCTTCTCGTCTCCTCTTCCTCACCAAGAAGGACGTGGGCTAGTGGTTTTCTTTCAAAGAGTAAACTATAGGAGAGAAAAATCACTCACTCGACAGTGGAGAATGCTGGTAAATCCTACCCCAACCGAGTTGTGAAGGTTAATAACACCCAAGTGGCCTGTGGCCAGCAGGTGTCCCCTGATATGATGTGAGGAGAGCATCTTTGCCATTCTCTTCCTCCAAACCCCAAACTGGAGCCAAGCATGATGTTATACTCAACAAACCCCGCGGGATGGCATTTGATTAAATGCCTGGCCAGGGTTCCTACTAAGGCTGCCAAGGTTATTGGGAAAACAAGGGAAAAGGTGAGAAACTGTGAGGCAAAAGGATGTGCAAAACCTCAATGCAACGTGGTCCCTCAACTGCATCCTTGAACGGGAAGAGTCTGAAGATGAAAATAATAGGGAAAATTGTAATGCAGTTTAGTATTTCCCTAGTAATAGTGTATCTATATTGGTTTTTCAGTTGTGGCAAGCTTACTATATTTATGTAAAATGTTAAATATAGGGGAAATGGGTGAGGATGGGTGGAAATCTTGTATATTATGTTTAAAAACCATTTGTTAAATCTAAAATTACTCCCGAAAAAGCTGGGCATGGAGACACATATCTGTACTATCAGAACTCTGGGAGGCTGAGGCAGGAGGATTGTATGTTTGATCCCAGCCTGGGCAACTTGGTGAAGTCTTGTCTCAAAATTTAAAAAATGAAGACATAAGGACTAGGAATATATAGCTTAGTGTGAAGGCCTTGCATTCAATATACAGATCCATTCCCCTATAAAACAACAAACAAAACTAAATAAAAGTAAAATAAAATGACTTCTAAGGAAAAAATTATTTTAAAACTTTGAGAATAAATTATTGAGTTGCTTTTGACCACCTCTAAGTATAGATGTGGGCATTAATTCTATTTTTTTTTTTTTAACTTGGAGGATCTAGAATCTTCTAGGTTCCCAGACTTAGTGATGCAGGAAGTAACCTCAGGGCAGCACATTGCTTCCAGTAGCTGCTGGGGAATCTCTGCGTTATCTCCAAATGATGCTGTCCCAGTGGGATTGTCAGCACCTTTTTAGTTCACCCTCCCACCCTGGGCCCCCTCCTGTTCCCTTTCATTCCTCCTTTCTCCCCTTTACAAGTCTGTTTTTGCTTACTTTCTCTGTCTGACCCTTATGATTCACAAACTCTAGAGAAGATTGCCTCTCAGGGATGGCTGGGAGCTGGTCATAAGTCACACAGCAAGCGTCAGTAAATACGATCTTGGTAGAAGCTCATTTGTGTTGTTGCAGGCTGGTCCTAGCTGTGGCTGGAGCTTCCTGGTTTTCTGGCCCCTTGAGCATCTTAGTCTTTTGATGTCTCTTTGTCCTTCTACCTACTCTGTGGCCGACTTGTTCTGGTCTCCTGTCAGCCACAACCTCTGGGTCACCTCTTTCCCGTGTAGTCACCCAAGGCAAACTGCCTGGGCTCAGGCTATCTTCAAGCCTCATAGAAAAGTCTCATCCTTATCAAGTACACTCGAAATGAGTAAGGGCTGAACCCTTCTCCTCAAGAGGCTGCAAAGCTAGTTAGGAGTTGCATTACTTGTCTGTTGCTGTGACAAGATACCCAACCTCCACAACTTAAAGGTAGAAAGATTTACTTGGCTCACGGTTTCAGAAAGCCTGTCTCTCCCTCACACAGTCCATTGATGGGGGAACCAGCAGTGGTGAAGGCACACGGCAGAGGCTGGAGAGCTGCTCACCCCCTTGCAAACAGAAGTCAAGTGAAGCAAGAGCGAGCTGATAAGCTTTTCCAGTAAGACGCTGCAACAGCGGTTTCTTCTTCCTTCGTTTAGGTACTTTAAGCTGCCAGTTGTGCCTCTGTCACTTTCTGGCCCACAAGTCAATAACAAACCCCTGAAATCTCTTCCTTAGGCAATACTCCATCTCAACAAATTGCCCCGATACTTCACAGTCAAACCTTAAACACCTGTCCTTTCCGGGCAGGCCCTACCACCCAATAACACACGGTTTCAAACACATGAGGCTTTTGTGGGACATTGCAAATCCAAACCCTAGCAGGAGTTTTTGAAATTTAACTTCATTTTAAGGAAAAAAAAAGGATGTTGGAGAGGATGAGGTTGAAGAAGATGGAGAGGGAGGAAAGGAGGAAGGGAGAAAGGAGGAAGGGAGAATAGAGTGAGAAGGAGTGGGATAGAGAGGGAACAAGAGTCACAAGCTCCAGGTTGTGATCTCTATAATATGCATTACTTTGCCTGGTTAGTTCTGTTTAAACTCCCATCAGCAATAACTCTGTGCCACCTGCTTTCAGGAAAGAGGTGGGGAGGGTAAATGTGGTCAGCGCCACACCCCGTCCCTAAACCAGCCCTGATCTAAGGCTGGACCCAGACATAGAGACTCCCCAGAGCCCCATGCCAAGGTGAACAACTTGCAGGGGAGACCTCAAGCCATCTCTAATCTTTAAAAACAACTATTCTTGTAATATTTTCATATTATACATAAAGGTGAACAGAGCATACATTCCAAGTTTATGGACCGTTAATAAAATGAACATCTATGAGGGTGTTCACCGCCCCTTTTGTGAAATAGCATTTTTTTCCTACACCTTAGTAGCTCCATGTGCCCCTCCATCCCCTTCACTCTGCTTCAACCCACAAGGTGCTGCATCCATGTATTTTGTCCTAATTTTCTATTCATTCTCTTATTCGGTCATCAATTTTTAATCTCCTGTTATAAAAATGGTCATGTATACAGAAAAAATTAAGTGAAGAGAACCACTGAATGCTCTGTACCCATCACCGGGCAACTGGATTCGACTACCTTTTAATGTTTGGCCTTTTATTAATTTATTTTTACCTCATTTTTCTGCTTGCTCAGCCATTAATTCAGAGCCTCATTTTCGTTTTGTTAAGTATGCACTGAAGGTAAAAGCAGCAAGGCTGATACAACGAGCCACGTAGCCACGTAGCCACGTAGCCTCCGCCCTGTGGAGAAGCTTGTTTCATCTGTTCCCTCAGTCTTTCCGTGCCCCCTCTGCCTCGTCTCTTGGTTGTTTTGAAGCAAATCTTAGACATCATATTATTTTATCTGTAAATATTTCAGTCTGTATCTCTGGAAGATAAGGACACCCTAAAATATATAATCATAACATCACGTTTGCACTTAAAATAATGGCCACAAGATACATATGTGTATAGAAGGCTCACCTCCATTATAAACCTTAAATTTTGCACATATACATATCAATAAAATGGGAAAAAAATAATGACCACGTTCTGAATATTTTCAACTACTTCTTGATGTTCAGATTACTTCCTCTGGCCCTTCCCCTCGGCCTTGCTCTGTTTGCTCAGTGGCTGCCTTGCAATGGAGGCCCAAATAAAGTCTTTCCTGTTTCTGCCTTTGTTTTGAGCATTTTGGTTTTCTGGGCTTCCGCTCCCTGGTGTTTTGGTTTTGCTTTTTGTTTCCTCCAGTGCAATTTAATTTTTGAAAAATCTAGGTTGTTTTTCTTGTTATAATTTCCCACATTCGTTTTTGCTGGGTCATCCTTTTGGTGCTGTTTAGCATGTTCTTTTTTTTTTTTAATTCTATTATTTGGGAATTAGTTATTGAGCCTTGATCCGATTCAACTTTGATTTTTTGGCAAGAATATTGCATAAGGAGCGCTGGTAGAGTTCCAGTGTTAGGACAACACAATATCTGGCTTCCTGTCTCACTTTACAATATTAAATAGGTTCTGGTGTTACATCATATAACCTACCCATTGGAAAATCCCTGTATTAGTCTATTTATCTTTACTGCAATGAAATACCTGAGTCAGACTACACTTCGTAATAAAAGAGGTTCATTTAGCTCACTGTTCCGGAGGCTGAAGGCTTTATCAGGATGGGTGATCCCCTGGTTGCATGACCTCATAGTGGATGACGGTGGCAGAAGAGTGTGTTAGAGACAGAGAACAGGAAGCCAGAGAGAGGCTTCCACAATCCCTTTCAAAGTCTCCCAAAGAATCTTCCACCTTCTAAAGGTCCAACTTTGCCACACTGAGAATCAAGCTCCCAACATTTGAATTTCAGGCGGGTGGGAGACATTTAAAGGGTAACAATTCCCAATGGTTTTCATTTAATGAGTTCAACAGCCAGTAACAGTCATATCCGCAGCGTGGAGCTGAACCATTTTAAAGTCAGTTTGGACACCAAGCCTTTTTACCTTTAGATATTTATATCATGCATTGCCCAAATTAAAACATGTTATTCCCATAACGGATCACCATGATCATACCCAATAAAACTAAGTAATCCTATAATATTATTTAATGTCCAGTTGATGTTAAAGTTTTCTATTTGTCGCTCAATAAACTTTTTTCTTTTAGAAGTTTTAGATTTACAGAAAATTTGGGAAGATTGTGTAGAGTACTTCTGTTAAAAATCATTAATGAGAGTATTTACTTATTTTTAACATTATGCACTGGAATGTACTTTTTCACAATTAGTGAACTGATGTTGATATATTATTACTAGCTAATGCACATTGTTTATTCAAATTTTCTTGTTTCTTCCTCCCCCTAATATCCTCTAATGCGCTTTTTCTGGCCGAAGATGCCATGTCTCATTTATCTTTGGGTCCCCCTCTACTCTTCTTGGTTATGATAGTTCCTGTTTCGGTTTCATTTTCTGGAACTGTATCTTTCCTACTATCTTGTGGAGTGACTCCCATTCTGAGGTGTCGTTCTTCATGGAGATTTTTGACTTGCGCCTTTATCCTTTATATTTTTAGAAACTGACACTAGAATTAAAGCCTCAATTAGATTCATGTTGAACATCTCTGCTTAGCGTATCTCCTAGGTGATGCTTTGTCCTTTATCTCTTGCCTCATAACGGTGAGGAAAAGGACAGAGAGAGAGCAGAGAAAGAAAGAGACACAGGATGGATGGGGAAGAGCAGGAAGCCCAGGGCAGGAGAGAAAATCCGACTTCATCCTGCCTCGGCCTCTCAAGGTGTGCGCCATCACACTGGGCTTATGAAATGTTTTGATGTGTCTTTTGAAGTTCTCAGGCTTAATTTCTGTTTTTCTTTTATTCATTTAAAAAGGTTAAGTGGTTTATAGCATTAGTTTTAGAAAGTAACACATGTATGAAATTGCATGGCGATGCACATATACAGGAGGGAAAGTATTAAGGGTGAAATCTCAATATTGCGGTTTGGATCTGGAATGTCCCCCAGAAGTCCCATGTGTTTGAATATTATAGTTGTCTATAGAACCGTGTGCTGTTGGGAGATTGGGGCCTACTCTGGAGGGGTGGATTACAGGCATGTAAATTGGATTACAGGCCTGTAGTGGGGGCTTACCACACCTACCACACCTGGATCCAGGAGGGGCTGGTCACGGGGACGAGACTTGGAAGGAGATAAAAGCTGCTTCCTGCCTTCCTTGGAGGACTAGTCTCAGCTTGCCTTGACTTGGCTTCCTGTCTGTGATGTCGTGAGAAGCTGCCTCCACCTCTACCTCTGCCATGTACTTCCACTGTTGCTCACCACTCCTGAATGGACTGTGACCTTCAGAAACTGTGAGCTAAAATAAACCTTTCCTCCCCTAAATTTGTGGATGTCGGGTATTGAACCACAGCATGGAAAAGTAACTAAGACATTCAGTAACACTGATGATTGTTCTGTTTTTCTGATCTCATTATCATCCTATAGATAGAGAAAAATACACCTTAGATCAGCTGAGGAACAAGGCACAGAAGCATGCCATACAATTATTTTGTGTCTTTTTTGTGAGCCTACAATTATGTCAAATCAAAAAGTGTATAAAAGTTGGAATGATTCATGTTCTGGATTCTGTGGCCAGTGCAAAATGAAGCAAAAATTTAAAAATGAGTTAAATTTTTAAATAGGAAGCGATGCATCCATTTGCTATATACTTAGAAAATTGGATAAAACATCTTTGTACTAATATTAGAATCCAGTAAGGGACTAGGCAAGAGATTGATAGATACTGTTCCCAATAATAGCAGCAAAACCAAATTAAATATCTAGGAAAACAGCTAATTAATCTGTGTAGTACAAGACCCACAATAAGCAGCCATGCCATTTAATGAAAAAACAAGATATGCTGATTTGATAAAAATGCTATATCTATGTAACTTCTTGATATTGGCAAGTGTGCTGTGGTTATGTAGAGAATATTTAGACTTGCGTACACATGCAAGTATTTGGAAGTAATGGGGAAACATGTTTGTAACTCATTTCTAATAGCTCAGATAGTAATAAATACTAGCTATAGACATCTACATAATAGTCACATCTCTGTGGGTATGTTTTTAGAAAGAACAAGAATGTTTTGGGGATAATCTAGATGAATAGTACAGAGAGGTTCTTTCTACTATTTTTACTATGTTTCTGTAAATTTGGGATTATTTCACAGCAAAAAGTTTTCAAAGTTTGTGAGATGACATAGAACAAGGAGAACAGGAAAGAATCATGAAACCATGACACATAGGAAGCAGGACGGAGACAGAGATAATGTGGTGTAAGTGACATAAGCTATAACATTTGCCATCGAGGCCATGATAAATATGTCATGTTAATAATTGAAGTGTGTGTTTATCACCAGATGTCATGGAGATAATCAGAAATAAGTGCCCAAAGACTTGACACGTTGTCTTTGGGTCACTGAACAGAGGATGCAGAGGAGAGAGATGGGAGGATGTGACAGTTTATCATGCTGTGTCAGTTTGAGAATGGATTAGAAGATGTCCTGTTGATATAATCGGTAGGGCAGTTTTGGGTGTGTCTATTGAGGATTGAGGTATAGGCCAGCTAACTGAGGGGCAAAGACCCACCCCGGATGTGGGTGGTATCAACCAATAGACTGGTAGCTTGAAGGAAAAAACCAAAACTTCCTGTTTTCTTCTTTGGGGAGAGTTGAGGTGTACCCTGTTGCTTCTGAATATCTGTTTCCCCTGCAGACTCACATTAGCTGTTCTGGAGCGACTTTACAGACCTTTGTTCTCAGACTGTTGTTTCTCTGACTTCACGTCTGGTCCTCAAGCTTTTCCGTGTGCAGGTGGCCATTTTGGGCACTCTGTTCTGACTGTAAGCTGACCTGATAAATTCATGTATATATTTCCTGCGAATTCTGTTTTTCTAAGAGCCCTAACTAATACAGAAAAAATTACTTTTTTTCCCTTCTTTTAATCTGTTTTTAAAAATTCATTTTTGCCTCATGCTGATAAAAATTACACTGTTGATAACTGTTCTGGTTTGGATCTGGATCTCCCAAAGCCTCATGTGTTTAGATGTAGTGGGATATCTATGGAACTGTGTGCTGTTGGGAGGTGGAGCCTGGCCAGAGGGGTGAATGCTTAGAACCTGACCTGCAGGGGTTATTTCAACTTGTTGAGATTAGGAAACACTCAGGATAGAGTGTGTGTGATTGGCTTGTGGGCCAGGAAATGAGGGAACAACACTCACCCTGGGTGTGGATGGCCCAGTTGGCAGCTTGAATTAAGTAAAGGAAGAAGAAACTTTATTATAGCTTTTTCTAGGAAAGCTCTGGTCTTTGCCTTAGTCCCCAGACATCTGCTTGCTCCTCGCTCACTTGGCTTTCTGTCTGCCATGCCTTGAAGAGCTTTGCTCCCACTAGACCTCTGTCCTGTGCTTCCATCTTTGCTGGCTGCCCCGTGAATGGATTGTATGCGACCTTTTGAAACTGTGCACTAAAATAAATCTTTCCTCTCTTAAGTTGTGGATGTTGACTATTCTGTCCCAGCAACGAATAAGTAACTAAGGCAATTACTAAGCGAAGGATAAATTTTTAATGACTTTTTGGCATAAGTAATTAAAAGGTAATAAAAGGCAATATATCTGAGGACAGTTTGAAGAAAAGAATAATGTCGGGACAGCTAGTGGAAGGGGAGTCCAGCGTTTTGAAGGATAACATGGCAGGCAGCAATCATCAAGGTGTGTGTAGGTACACATGCCTGTAATGTCATCATTCATGGGGGGTGGTGATGCAGGGGCACCCCAAGTTCGAGCCCAACTTGGGAAATCTGGCAATTTAACAACTGTGTTGCAAAAGAGAAAGAGCTGGGGATGTGGCTTAATGTGAAGGTCCTGGGCCCAGTATCACCAATACCACCACCACTACCCCCACCACAATAACAAAAATCCGAAACACTCCAAAAGGTGTCTGCCTCACTCTTCTCAAAGACCTGCCGGCAAGCTCTCAGAATTTACCGTCAAATGAGAAATTTCCAAAGGGTGAGAAAAAGACACACAAGATTTTTCTCTTGCCATATATACACAGAACAATAACAGACTGGTTGGGTGCATTTTCCTAGTGCAAAGGGCGGGATGCAATGTGGCATGATCCAAGCAGGATTTCTTTCTCATGTGGCAAACTGCAGTGATGGAGTGTGTGTCCTGTGCATCTGTTTGCCTGTCCCTGTGTGTCTCTTTGTAATATATTGTTACTTTTTGACCCTGGAAAAAAAATAATTCTTCCAATAAGAAAGGCGTAGTCCTGTGAAGAGAGGGGATGTAAGTAGAGTGATATTTTGTCTCCCTGAAAAATGTAGTCAGGATCAATAAATTACCTTCAGTGTCTTTTCAGACATTCCAGGGTAAGCAAAGAAGATAAGGTGGCTAGCAGTCTGCTGTACCCACGGAAGCCCCTTGCTGGAGACAAGTGGTTTAGTTTGTCATTTACCCAGACTTTCCGTGGCAAGATTTCAGAGTGACCCTGCTTCCAGTCACACCAGTGCTCTGTCTGGTGAACTTGAAAGAGACTCTCTTGCCTGAGGCCAGGTCCTCTCGTGGCTTTCACTCCATCCCTAAGTCGTGCTTTCAGAACACATTAAAGAATGCATATGTGGCATTCCAGGTGCCTTGAGAGCACGGGTACTTCCTGCCCCATAGAGAGGACACAGTCTCTTCTTTGTGGAATGCTCGGTCCTGTGGAAGAGACAGATTATGAGTGCGATGAAATAAGCACACTGTTACAGGTTGTCAAAAGTGTGACAGTACAAAGGGACCAGAAGCAGTGTGGGTGAGAAACAGAGAAGGAACTTGCATCTGATTTTGTTCTGGCCATACTGCTCTCAAGGTTGCTACTGAACACTTTACGTAACTGCCAACCTCGGGGCCTGCGTGATTCACCTCCTCTTTGCGTTTATGTCTTATTGAAAAGTCATTTTCCAAAGATCTTTCCATGGACCACACCTTGGAAGGGGGTGGGAAGCTGAGAACGGGGAGGAGAAGGGCATGTGAATTTCATGTAAGACATATGTGCACAAAATCCTCAAGTTCCGTGTAACTACCGTATATCACACATACATATTAATAAGAGTGGGAAAAGATCGCCCTCACACACATCACTGTTTATACTTCCCTGCTTTGTCTCCATAGACATAGTGCTTTACATATTATGTAGATATACGAGTTCAGAAATATTTTCTTACGAGTTAAGTGCACTTGTGTTGAGAAACTATTATATACCAAGTATGACAAGCGGTGTTGAAGTCATGGGAATGAATAAATAAAGTTCTTGTCCTTGTGAAGCTTCCTTTCTTGAACTAGAACATTCTAGTTTGGGAGCACAATCCATTCATGAATCAGGAAATGGTTTTGCGTAGTGATAAACTATATCAAGACATATTAAAATAAAGGCATTGTGAGTGATGAGAAGGGGGGAAGTCAGACCATCACACAGTCTGTAGGTTTTTTCTTTCCCTCAGCATTATGTTTCTAAGATCTTCCCACCTGGTATATACCAGTCCCTGTTCTTTTTTATTACTGAGAAGTATTTCCGCCTATGAAAATATAACAACAATATTTTTATATTCATTTATTTATAGGTTCTTGGAATATTTTAGGCAATGCCATGTGAAAAAGTCAGAAACTTTCCTAAGGTAGTGCTGCTGTTAAGTACGGAAACCAAGATGTAGACCCACCCACGCCGGTCTGTCTTGAGAGTCTAGGTCATATACACTGAGCAATACTGTCCCTCAGACCTTCCAGATCTGTCTTTTTTATTATGTTGTCGTTTTGTTTTGGTGCTAAGAATTTTAAGGATTCATCTACTGATAGATACTTGAGTTTTCAGGTATTTAAAACAATGCCATACAGAAAAATGAGAAACTTTCACATGGTGGTGCTGCTATATACATTCAAATACTTTTGGAAAAGTAAAAAATGCAATGATACTGGCTGGGTCCTCTTAGCATCTTTGGACAAAGCAGTAAAGGGAAGAAATGAGCTCTAGACATGCATCAACAATTTAACACAAATTCCGTGTATCAACAAGGATTCAAACTCCCAGCTCTAGACACATGTAAACAACCTGAAAATTTCTGGATGTGTCCTGAAGGAGAGTCTTCTTTCTTTTAGCCATAGGGCTAAAATTGATGAAAATCAAGCTCCAGGCCTTATAATAAGATCAGCTGAACCACAATGCCAGGATCAGTGCTCTGCCTCAAAGGCCCTCTGCAGTTAAAGTAAAGGCACTGATTGGGAAAGAATGGGAGCCCATTAATTGGGCTGGAGATGTGTGGGAAGAACAGGGAAAGGCCGAGGCACTGGAAATCCTGAAGAGATTATTTTGCTAGAGAAAGAGATCTTTCCACCTTCAGCAGCAGAGCCATCCCCAGCCATGTCTCCTGTGCTTTGGGTTCACCACTTCCACCTGAGGAAAATAACCTTGCGTTGCCTACAGAAATAGTAACGACACTCCCTGATGCAGTTATCAAGCACGACATGCTCCGCAGGACCAACACCACCGATGTTTGCCTCTCAGCCTATACCCAGCTCGGGTCTCCGAAGCCCCTGAAGGCGAGGTTCACAATATGACTCATGAGGAGGCGCGCTGTATTCCCAAAGAACTTCTTGAGTTTTCTAACTCTTATAAGCACAGATCTGGGGAACAAGTATGGGAATCATTTTTGAGAGTGTGGGACAACGGTGGAAGAAAAATAAACTCGGATTGGGCTGAGTTTCTTCATATGGTCCCATCAAGCAGAGTTTCTAGATTTAATATTGCAGCTTATTAAGTTAAAAGAGCTTTAGTAGTTTATTTTGTTGGTTGAGAGAAATAATGGATTAAAAGATGGCCCACTGCAAGCAAGCTGGAGATGCCTGATAGTCCTTAGTTTGCTGCTGAGTAGGGTATTCAGCATCTCAGGGAAACAGGAATACTGGAGTGGATCTGCCAGATGAAGCCGACTGCTTCACACTGGGCGGGTCCTAAGCAAGTATCCCTTACTCGCCCCTTAATGAACTGACTGGGGAGGGAAGTGTCAGCATCTTTGCAGTGCCCTGTCTCACTGCTCTTCTTTGTATGCCAGATCTTACAGCGGGGATGGCAGCCACCTAACTGGGATAGTTCAGTGCTATGGGTATATAGCATTGGAGTGGCAGAGTCCTAGTGGCAGTACTTAACCATCAAATTTAAGGTGGATGTACTCACCATAATCAACAGCAGAGGCAAAGCAGTGATCAGAACAGTTTGACACATGCGAACCTATTATGTTGGCTACTCAGTCATGATATACTCAGAAGTTAAACGGATGGGAAGCCTACTGAATTTTTATTGAATTTATATAGGAAAAACTTTCTAGGGCAACCAAACAAAAATCTCCAAATAGTAACAACAGAGAATCACGTTCCTCAATCAATTCCCAAAGTTGGACCAGTTTACAGATCCAGTACCCTTTGGGTGAAAGGGAAGCCATGTTCCCTTGAGGAAAGACCCTAGTGCACTACCAAATTTCTCCTAAAATTTCTCCCATCCTTCCCCAGAGTAACTATATGGCCCTTACTAGGGAAATGGAAATGGTCACATATTTAGAAGACTACTAGACACTAGTTCTGAACTACCACTAATTCCAGGAGATCCAAAACATGACTGTGGGTCTCAGGTTAAAGTTGTGGGGTGAGGTGGTCAGTGGAATATTAGCCAAGAGCTGGCCTATAGTGGGTCCTGTTTGTCCTCAAGTTCATCCTGTAGTCGTTTCTCCAGTTTCAGAATGCACAATCAGGATTGATAATGTCAATACTTGGAAGAATCCCCGTATTGGTTCCCTAACCTGTGATGTGAGGATTTTATGGTAAAAAAAGGCCAAATGGAAGCCACAAAAGTTACCCTGATCTAGGGAAATATATCAGAAATAATATGACATCCCTGGATGGATTGCAGAGATGAGTGCCTTTGTAAAAAATCTTGAAGGATTCTGGGTGGCAGTTCCCACCAGATCCTCATTCAACTCTCAGATTTGGTCAGTGCAGAAGACCAAAGATTTCGGAAGATGACAGATTATCATAAAGTTAATCCAGTGGTGACTCCAACTGCAGTTCTTATACCAGATGTGGTTTCCTTGCTTGAACAGATCAGCATATCTGATAACTGGCATGCAGCTATTGATTTGGCTAATGCTTTTTCTCCATACACATCCATAGGGACAACCAGAAGCAATTTTCTTTCAGCTGGCAAGGTCAACAGTACACCTTTATTGCGCTGCCTCAGGGTAGAGCAACTGTCACACCCCTACATCACACCTTAGTCTGGAAGGACTCTTCCACTACATTGATGAGATCATGCTAATTGAACCAAGTGAGGTGAGCAAGTGTCCAACTATTCTGGACTTTTGGGTGATTCATACATACATCAGGGGCTGGGAAATAAATTCCACTAAAATCCAGGGGCCCTGAGACGTGTGAAATTTCTAGAAGTACAGTAGCATAGGGCATGTAGAGATACTCCTTCTGGGGTGAAGGATAAGTTATGGCATTTGGCCCCTCCCACAACCAAGGAAGAGACACTATGCCTAGTGAGCCTATTTGGATTTTGGAGGTAACACATTCCTCACTTAGGTGTGTCACCCCAGCCAATTCACCAGGTGACTGAAACAGCGGCTACTTTTGAGTGGGGTCTAGAACAAGAGAAGGCTCTGCAACAGGTCCAGGTTGATCTATCACTTAAGTCTTATGATCCAGCAGATCCAGTAGTGCTTGTGGTATTAGTGGAATGCTGTTTGGAGCCCCCCAGAGGTGAGCCACAGTGGGGGCCTTTGGGATTTCAGAGCAAAGACCTGTCATCATTTGCAGAAAATGATTGCTTTTTAAAGAAACATCTCCAAGCGCACTCCTGGGCCTTAGTGTAAACTGAATGCTTGGTCATGGACACGAGGTTACCATGTGGCCTGAGCTGCCCTTTATGAACTGAGTGTTATCTAAAGTATTAACTCATGAAATTGGGTGTGTGCAACAGTCTATCATCAAATGGAAGTCGTATATATGTGACCAGGCCTGAGCAGGTCTGGAAGACACAAGTAAACTACATAAAAAAAAAAAAAAATGGCCCAAATGCCCATGGTACCTACTCCTTCTGTGCTGCCCTCTGCCTGCCTGCATGCACCTGTGGCTTCATGGAATGTATTATGATCAGTTGACAGAGAAAGAGACTAGGCCCTGGTTCACAGGCGGCTCTGAATGTCATGCAGAAACTACACTCAAGTGGTGGCACTACAGTCTCTCTGTGGGACTTCTCTTTTGGGACTTAGCTGTCCAGTGGTGAAGGAGAATCTTCACAGTGGGTAGAACTTCAGGTAGTTGTACATTTTGCTCGGAAGAAACATATGGCCAGATGTGCAGCTATATACTGATTCATGGGTTGTAGCAATGGTCTGGCTGGATGGTCTTGAGCACGGAAGGACCACAACTGGAAGACTGGTGAGAAAGACATCTGGAGTGAGGCCTGTGGATAGGCTTCTCCATATGTATGAAGGATGTAAAGCTATTTGTGACTCCTGTAAATGCTCACTAGAAAATGACTTCCACAGAAGAGGACTTTAATAATCAGGTAAACAGGATGACCTGTTCTTTAGAGAGCAGCCCGCCTCTTTCCTCAACCACAACTGTCATTGTCCAGTGGGCTCACGAACAAAGTGACCATGGTGGCAGGGATGGAGATTACGCACGGGCTCAGCAACATGGACTTCCACTTGCCAAGGCTGACCTGGCTGTATCCACTGCTGCATGCCTACTCTGCCAGCTGCAGAAATGAACATTGGGTCCCCAACATGGCACCGTTTCTTGGGGACATCATCCTGCAACCTGGTGGCAAGCTGGTTATATCAGACCACTGCTATAATGAAAGGGGCACTGTTTTGTCCTTATAAGAATAGATATTTACTCCAGTTATGGATTTGTCTTCCCTGCAAAAATGCTTCTACCAGAACTACCATTTGTGGACTTCCAGAATGCCTCTTCCACCGTCATGGTATTCCTCACAGCATTGCTTCTGACCAAGAAACATGTTTCACAGCCAAAGAAGAGTGGTAGTGGGCTCATACTCTCCAAGTTAACTGATCTTACCATGTTTCCCACCATCTAGAAGCAGCTGGATTGCAGAAGGTGGAATTACAGAGCCAGCTAGGTGGGAATACCTTACAGGCTTGGGGCAAGATTCTTCAAAAGGCTGTATGTGATCTGAATCAATAACCAGCATGTGGCACTGTTTTGCCTATAGCCAGGAATCACAGGTCCAGGGCTTGAGGGGATGGGGAGAGTGAAGGAGATGGGAATAGTACGACTCACCAGCATGCCCAGTAACTCACTAACAAAATTTGTGCTTTCTGTTCCTGCAACTTTATGCTCTGCTAGCCTAGAAGTCTTTGGTCTAGAAAAGAAGAGGCTTATACCACAAGGTACAATTCCATCAAACTATAAATTAGAGCTTCCCTTTGGTAATTTTGGTCTCCTGGTGCCATTGAGCCAATAAGCTAAAAATGGAGTTACGGTATTAGTAGAGGTGATCAACCAATGCTATCAAGGGGAAGTTGTACTAGTACTCCACAATGGAGGGAAGGAAGAATATGCTTGGAGTGTAGAAGATCCTTTCTTTTAAGGCTTCTCCTCGTGTTACCATGCAATTATTTAAACCAACGGGAAACTACAACTATCCAGACAAGATCACAAATGGCCTAAAACCTTCAGAAATGGGGCGGAGGGGAATGGATCACCCCACCAAGACCTGCTGAGGTGCTTCCAGAAGGCTAAGGAAATACAGAACGCACAGTAGAAGAAAGTAGTTATAAATACCAGCTATGACTACATGACCAGTTACAGAAATGAGGATTGTAATTAGAATCGCTTTCCTATGCTGTCACATACATATAGTATTAATTACCCCAATATTAGAATTAAAATTACATTATAATGGTTAAGTAATTGAATATCAGGAGAATAAACATATTCCAAAGAGAAACTCTATTTTTTCTCCTAGGGAGGAATTTATTGCATTTCTGTTTATATGCAGTGCAGTTGTATTATGTTAGGTGTAATTAAGAATTTAGCTGTTGTATTCGGAAATGAAGTATGGTTTAAGGAGATGTGTTTGGTTGTCAAGTTGACAAGGGGGTGGACTGTGACCATCTGAGGGATTATGTCAACTTGAAGGGATTAGGAACCACCCAGGGCCGAGATGTCAGATGTGCATCATTGACTTGTAGGCTAGTAAATGAGAAAGACACCTACCCTGGGTGTGGGTGGCCCAGCCAACAGGCTGGCAGCTTGGCGTAAACAAAAATGAAAGAAAATGGAAGGCTGTTACAGCTTCTCCTGGAGGGAGAGCTCTGGCCTTCCCTGTCATCTCCAGACACTGACTCAGTGCAGTCTTCGTGTCGCCTACGTCCGTGGCAGGCTTGGTCCAGTCTTCAGGTCTTTGCCGTCATCTTTTGGACAGCAGTCACAGTGAAGACTGGCACTGTCCTGCAGTCTCAGACTGGCGCTCGTCTATCTCACACGTGAGCACCCACTGAGCACCCTTCCCCCTCACGCCGCTGGCTCCTGCACATGCAAATGGCCATATTGGTACGGTCTCTCCTTGGGCTTGTAAGTCCTTTGGATAAACTCTTTTATTTATTTATAATTCCTCTTAATTTTGCCCTTCTAAGAACTATAACCATTATATACACTATCCAGATCTGTCCACTCAGACCTTCCAGATCTGTCTGCTTTTGCACTGAGTTACATGAGCTTTTTTATTTTTTGATTTTGAGACAAGGCCTTGCTGTGTCATTCAGTTCCCCAGTATGGACTCAGACCTATGGTCCTCCTGCCTCAGGCTCAGAGTACAGGTCTGCTTGAATTATCAGATCAAAATTTGTGTGTATGCAATATGCCAATATATATCACTATTGCAATTTCCCTATTCTGTCACACCTCCTTACTTTAAGTATACTGAAATGTCTCCAATTTTTGATGAACAGTTTAATTTCTTGGGCCCTAAACCATGTAGGGAGAATCTGTATCCACTTAAGAAATTCTATCACTATGGCATTATGGGCTCAAAGGAGTGGTAGTGCGTAAGAGTTACCCTGGAGGAAGGAACCCCCGGGTTTCACCTGTCTGTATCTCGTTTTTCACACAGAATCCAGCTCTTAACTCCTGCTCAGTTGGGAACTCATGTCATCCCATGGCTCAGCCTCTTCAACAGAGTCCATTTAGGATTTTTATCTGCTTTTCACACTCACAGGACTTGACCCTAGACAGAGTGAACGAAGTAGTACAATACAGCTCAGTGTTGACTACCCCACCCTTCCTGGTCACAGAGCTGGATTCCACTTTCTAGTTTTCCTTAAATGGAGTCCCTACCATGAAATTAAAATTGGTCCCTGACAAGGAGGGCATCTCTGACACATCCACAGGCATATATGCTGTCACCCACACTTTCTAGGGAACCACCAGCTGCAGAAGAGGGAGGATTCCCAGGGTCCAGAGGAGGAAGAAGCTGTGAGTGGACACAAACTTAAGTCTCGGTCTACTGTATAAAGCAGATCCTCCAGCTGGCCATTGTGGGATACCAGAAGCAAGTCATAGCAGATGGCTGTTAAAATTTTAGAATTGCTCACCCTGAAAAGTCAGAACCTTGCCCAAGGTAGCGCTGCTAGTGAGTAAAGAGACAAGATATAAACCCACCCTGTGTGTCTGAAGAGTCTAGGTCACACATACTATGAAACAGTGTCCACTCAGACATTCCAGATCTTTGTTGTTACTGTCCTTTTTTGATTTCTCCTTTTTTATCTTTAGATTTGATGCTTTATCTTATGACTCAACCAAGTAGCTCAGCTCTTGGCTTTCAACTTGGTCTTCCTCTGCCCAGCATTGACAGCATTGATTGGGCATGAATGAAGTCACACCCTCCTTCCCTCTTCTTTACATGTCCTATTTGCTTTGAAAACGTGTATTGTTGTAGGAAGGACAAGAGGTTAGTGTGTATTCCATTCACCGAGGTGGTAAGTAACCGATAATTGGGAGTTAGAATGAAAGAAAGTCTTCCTGCTCACTCGTAGCCTTTTGTATTCTTACAATTTGGGACCACAAACTCCTTTAAACATTCAGAATATTGAAGTCAGCCTGGTATGGTTTCATATTTTTCTGGAGCAAAGGCCTCCTCTGATTCACAGATGCATCTTAGACTTCCAGCATGGAGTCTGGCGTGAAGCAGGGAGCACTGGTTCGTGGTTATGAATCCAGCTTCTCCCACATCTCATGGACCTGGATTAAATCCTCTTGTCACCAACCACCACTTGTCTGGCCAGGAGTATGTTTCTACCCTCCTCTAAGCCTCAGTTTCCTTATCTGTCACATACCATCATGCCAGAGCCTATGTCACTGAACCACTGGAAGGACTTCGTGTGAACCGGGAGACAGCATGGTTTAGCCTAGTGCATGATGTGGTATGACTGTTCAACAAATGTTAGCTATTATAATTAGACATTGAGTAAATGTTTTTTGAATTCCCACTGAAGCAGACCACCAGTTCCTGTTCAAAAATTAAACAAACAAATAAAAAGTAACTCAAACATCCACACATCCTGAATTAGTGCTGTCAAGGTTACTTTGTCTGAATTTATTCTGACTGTAATACAATCAAGCCGCCAGCAGTCTGCTGGAGGGGCCTCCCTTTTTCTCTGTCCTTCTCATCCTTGTTGGCGTTTATCGACAGCCATTTGGAAAGAATGTTTATTTCCTGTGCAATCTCATTTTCACAAAGAGTGAAAAAGGAAGCCGAGTGGTATCATGATGGGGAAATTTTATTAAGAGATTATTTAATGTTATTGATACATTGCACCAAGAGACAAGGAAGTCCACCGATCAATAGATGCCCATGTCAATGTTTAATCTACTTTTAGCCCTTTGCTGGAGTCTTTAATTAGCTTGTGATTTGGAAAATTGCATGGCATGTGCAAGGCCATGTTGTGGAACTAAAGAAGAAGTAATTATTTTGCTTTCAGTGTCTTATAAAAAGGAATGTCAGATAGTCGACAAAATGATATGTAGAGCTGAAGAAATGCCAGATGAGGGTGTGGGAACTCCAGGGTAAAAGCTCGGCTTTCTGTGGGATTCACTTTCATTCATATGTATGTTGTGTCATATAAATCTCATTCTTGCCAAGTGGGGTTGGTTCTTCTCCTCATTTCATAGATTAAGACATTAGTCCTGGGGTTGGGATTGTAAGTGACTTGCTCGGGCAGCCAGGAGGGAACTTAGATCCATGCTCTCGGTGGAGCCAGGTCCTTCGACTTTGGAGTGTCAAAGTCACTCACCTTGTTTCTCCTCATTATTGCCTCAAGGAATGGTGGAGAACAGATACGACAAAATGTTCACTTTGTGGTAGGAACAGGATACACATAACAATAAATTCCTCTGAACATCGATATCTTAATCACTAGAAAGTGACAGTATCACTTAATGGGGCAAGGAGACTAAGACTGAAAAAACTGAGGTGACTAATCGGCTGACTTAGAGATGTGACAATTGTCCTGGACTATCTACATGGTCCCAGAGTAATCACAGGAGTCCTTGTAAGTCAGGCAATTGGGACTTCTTTGAAGGTACCTTGAGCCGGAATTGAGCTATTGCTAAGTAGATCCTAGCCCACCTCTACCCTCTGTAAAAAACTAGCCTTGTTCATTTGTTGAGGGACCAGTCTGATCCTCTCCATTGGAGCTGGGGCCTCATCCAGCTCCTCAAGATGAAGTTCTTTCCCATTTTCTCTTCCTTTCTAACACTGTCGAATAAAGCAGCCTGAGCCTCTCTCACTGACTTTCCTTGAAGTGCTTTCTGTAAAGAGAGTTAAGCAGCTGCCCAGGCTGAGTCAAGGGCCCCGACCTCTCTTTGTGGGACTTCACTGAACCCTGTCTGGTAACATCCTGCCTGCTTTCTCATGCAGTGGCTTGATGGTGGCATCCTCTGGGCTTAGGTTGAGAGGGAGAAGGAGGCTCCTGGAGAGGACAGGCCTTCACAATATGCTCTAACTAGTTTGTTCACACAGTCTGCCCCACCATTTAATGCTCATACTCAATTTCTACCAAATCAGTGCTTGGATTTTCTATTTTTTCTTCGCGTTCTGTGTTTATGATTCTCTTGGGGCTCCTGGAAGAAACGTTTGTGGTTTGGGACAGTGTTTAGGCATCTGCTTCAATACTGAACTAAATTAATTTCAGAGATCCCACCTTAACCCCAAGACACAATCACATCTTGCGTCAGGCTCCTTCTCATCCACCAGCTGATGGAGGAGGTGGCTTCAGGGCTAAAGGACCTACAGTATGGTCTTATTTTGTGGAATTTACATGTTCCCAAAGGCTGAGGAGTCTCACAATCTGTTGTCTATAAACCAGAAACCCAGAAAAGCCAAGAAGTGTGGCTCTACTCTGAGTCTGAAGCTCTGGGAACCAGGAGCCACTGGGGTGAATTCCAGTCCAAGATCAGGAGAGCAGTGTCCCCTATCAGAAGTCAGGAATGTGGTCAAAGGGCCATATTCTTCTTCCTTTCACTTTCTGTTCTATTCTGGGCCCTCCACAGATGCAACAATGCCCACCCACATAAAGATACCTACTATGCTATGCTGATCTAACCCTCACAGACACACCCAGACACAATGGTTAATGGACATCATGAGTACTCCGTGGAACAGCCACCTCCACACATAAGATCAGCCTGATAAGCAGTCCCTTGGAGGCTACTCAGAGTGGCAAGGCCATCTCCCAGGATATTCTCACAGGTGACAGTGTTGCAGTTTCTGTTACCACCTGCTCAGATCCAGCCTGACCTGTCCACTCTCCTGGGAACGTTTTCCTATTCCCGTGACAGATGTGGGCTGTCTGTCCTGTGAACCATTCTCCGCACCCAACATGTTAGAAGTAGAAGCAACGTTCCCTATTGGTTAGAAACAAAAACAAAAGTAGGAAATGGGTTTTGCAGTTGTATTGCCTGGAGTTGACTAGCTGGGGACATTACTCGCTGTCTCTTAGCCATGGTTCCCTCATCTGTAAAAGGACAGTATGAATGCTGCAAGGACAAGTTGACAGAATTATAGAGCTGAGCTCTTGCCAGATGTGGAGGTGCACAACTGAAATCTCAGCACTCTGGGAGGCAGAGGCAGAAGGATCACACGTTTGAGTCCAGCCTGGGCTATTTAGTGACTTAGGAGATTGTGTCTCAAAATAAAATAAAGTTAAAAAATACCATAAAATAAAGGTGGGGAGGGGGAGGCTGAGGATATAGCTCAGTGGAAAGGTCCCAAAGTCAATCCCCAGTACTACACACACACACACACACACACACACACACACACACACACACGGGGACAGAGAGCGAGAGAGAGAGAGAGAGAGAGAGAGAGAGAGGGAGGGAGAGAGAGAGAGAGAGAACTGAACATTGGCCTGTAGAGATGTTTAGCCGTTATTATTTAAGCAACCTGAAAATACAAAGCTTGTTGTTTTCTCTCTACCAAATGAAATTACTTTGGAGTGAATGAATGAATGTGGCTGCTGTGGTTTTCACGGAGGCGTAAATCTTGTCCCCTGCTGGGCACCCACACCAGGTCCCTCTGCCCCCTGGGATCCGTGCGTAGTCCCCACTTCACCAGTGTGGCTCTTTCCCGCCCTTCTCCCAGAGCCTCTCCTCCCTGCGGCTGGGCTGTAAGATCTCTGATAGAATCAGCCTCATCACCCTGGCGAATCACCTTGTTCCTGTGCTGGCTGTCAGCAGGAAGGATTTATTGGGGGCCAGAAAGCTCTTGGAGACTTTCATCTTCCGGTGCACACAGGCTTCCTGCCGCCCCTCCTCGCAGCCTCCATCCGTCAGCTGCCCCGGTAGGCATATATTATCCCACCTGCGCCCTCTGTTGCCTTTTCTTCCTCGCTTGCTTCCTTTGAGCCAAACACAGGTAGAGGGTGACGGGGAATTGTGCAGCCTGGCACTCGCTGGCGGAGGAAACCTCCAGGATGCTTTAGGGATGTGCCTTCTCATTCACGGCTCTCTGCAGCTGAAATGTGGTGGTGGGGAGAGCGGGAAATGGGCCCCGTCCTCTTTTCCCGCTAGAATTGAGCCATCTTTTTCCTGGTTGCTGCCTGCCACCCGCGCTGAAAGGTTAATCTGTTCCTCTCCTCAACTAGTGCATTTATCATGGGGAAGTGGTCTGTTGTGGAAAATATTGATCAAAGGCCTGCCAGGTCCTTGGCCGGGTTGGAATTGAGTGCGGCAGTCAATCAACGGCTTGGCGTCCAGTGGTGTGGAGAGACAGGGAGGCCTCTGCTTCCAGGCAGGCTGACAAGGCAGGGCACTGGGAAGGCGACTCTTCCCATTCCCACTCCTGATTGGCTCGCTGGGAGGCTGTCTCTTCCCAATGCCTCTTCTGATTGGCTCACAGGACAGGGTGCATCACTGCTCACTGGGCATTACTGGGGCGCTCTGCTGCAGGGTCTTGGGAGCCTCAGACCCCCATAGACAAGGCCAGAGATTACATGTGACCATGAGGGGGCACCTGTGTCAACCACTAACAGTAGGCTGGAATAGCCTCCTGATGTGTATCTCGCACTTGGAAAATCAAATGCAATTGAGATGTAAGTGTGGGGTCCATTTTTTAAAAATAAGGACTCGTTTTTAGGATCCCTGATAATCTCTCTGCACACTGTACTTTAGAGTATAGTTTAGAATTAATTTTGTGGTCCCTTGAGTAATTTGAGTCTCTTTCCCCTTTTCTCTCCTTCTTCCTTTTCTTTCTAGTTTTCCTTATTTCCCTCCCATCTTTTCTTCCTTCCTTATCTCCTCCCTCACTCTTTCCTTTCTTCCTCCTTTCCTCGCTCCCTTTCGTCTTTTCCTTCCTTCCTTCATCCCCTCTCCCCTCCCTCCCTCCTTTTTTCCTCCATCGCTCCCTCTTTCCAACTCTCCCAGTTGTCTGCCTGTCTCCAATATTTCTCACCAAGTAGCTGCTAAGTACCAGGGACTCTGCTGAGCATACAAAGGAATGTTAGAGGCAACTCCTCCTCTCACGATGCTTCCAGATTCTGTAAAGAATATGATTGTCTCACAGGTCACCTAGCCCTCTTGGTGAAGGATGACCAAGGTGAGGACCCTGAGAGGGGAAAGCTTACTCTGCTTAGAGGGGTAGAAGAGCCCTCTAAGGACTTCTGGGAGGAGGTGGCTTTTGAGCGCTGCTTGAGGAAGGACTAGGAATGCATGAAGAAAGTCATAAGGACTAGGAACGCATGAAGAAAGTCATGCCAATGAGAGCGTGCACGCAGAAAGCACCACCCATGCAAAGAAACCAAGAAGGAATTCTGGTGGCTGTCACACAGAACTGTTCCAAGGAAGACCTGGGTGGCAAGTTAAGGAGGTTACTGCAAAAAAAACCAAATAGGATAATGTAAGCGAAGGATTAGCAAGGCATATGGCATAAAGTGAGTACTTGAATTATTTTATTTCCCGTAATAACTGGGATTGTTGATTGTAAGAGGTGACAGAAAGCCATCTGTGCCAGACAGAGTCTCAGCAGGAAGTAGATGGAACACTCAGTTTGGGTTAGATGAGTAGAGATTAATAATGGAACTATTTACTAAAGTGTGAAGTCACTATAAAGAAAACCCTAGGTGAATGTAATGTAGCAGTGGGGTGCCATTACTCCACCTAGCCTGGGGGAAGAAGGAGCTATTATAAGATCCTGAAGAGAGTGGGAGGAGAGCGAGTGGAGGACCCCTTGTAATCTTACCTGATATCTTGGAGTTCACCCCCAGTGACACAGCCAGGAGTCCAAGGAGTAATGTGTGTGGCCTCACTGTGCTCCCTTCCTCTCATCCCCACCAGGGCTCCTTGTTGGCCAATCTGCCAGAAGCCAGAAGCCTTGGGAACTGATGATAAAGTGTGTAGTTCAACCTTCCAGGTAGTGATCAGGCTGGATCGGCGAGGTGTGTAAATCCAGATGTCAAGTGGAAGACAGGCACCACCAGCTCAGGCTCAAATTTAATTAAGCCACAGAGTGAGGTCATCAGATTATAGGAGCAGACTCGCTTTAGGCATGGCTGACTTCAGAACCACGCTGTTCGAATTTCCTAAGTGTTGGCTGAATTTTCCATACTGCGTAAAGGCTACAACCTTGAGGATGACCTCTTACCAGCATCTGAAACCCAAGTAAACAGGGGATGTATCTTTCCTGCAGATAACAGTAATGAGTCATGTGTTGGGTCCTACTTCTTGAGTGGAAATAACTCTCTTTTCCATATTCTCAACCTCAATTTCCTCATCTTTAAAATAGGAGCAATACCACCTTCACCCAGTTATGGAATGAGGAAGATTAATGGTTGAAATCATAGACTTTGGAGCCTCACTGTCAGGGTTCAAGATGAGGATCCTTCCAAGGACTCCGTCTTAGTTATTTTCTCATTGATATGACAAAATGCCCAACATCTACCATTTAAGGGAAGAAAGATTTCTTTAGCTCTTTTCTTTAGTTTCAGAAGGTTTCACTCTCACATAGTTCATTGATAGGGCAGTCCAATGGTGCAGGCACACTACAGAGCCTCAAGAGCTGGTCACCCCATTGCAGACTGAAACCAAGTCAAAACAGGAGCTAAGTGAAGTCTGCAGACCGGCTAGGCTAAGGCTTTCTCACGAAGAAGCTATAACTATATTTCTTCTTCATTTCTTTACTTAATTCAAGCAGCCAGTTGGGACACCCTAGAGGAGTTCCATTTCCCATTTTCTGGTCCACAAGTCAACAACAAACACAGGAAAGCTCTGCCCTGGGCAGTCCCCAATCCCTCAGGTCACACCCCAACTGTTTGCCCCTTCCAGCTAAATTCTGCCTCCCGGTGACACACAGTTCCAAAGACGGGAGGCTTTTGGGGCACACTCAATATCCAGACTATAGCAGAACCTGTTAATAATATGCCTCAGCTCTGCTGAGAATGGTACCCAGAGTTTTTGACCTCTAGTCATGAAAGGGACCAACATTGTTGAAGTGCCTCGCCTCCAACTTCCATTCCTGCCTTCTTCCATGCACTTATTTTTCATCAATCACAACTCTCCTACATTGTTGAAATCAGTCTGTTTAGCCACAATGGTCAGTGACCCACTGTCTCACCCCACAGGGCCCAACTCTCAAGTTGCACTGCCGCCATCATCGACAGTGCCTGGTGGGAGCCAAGAGTATGTGGCAGATGTGTTGCGATGGGGGCAAACGTTCTCAGGTCTGACCCTCACACGCACATAGACCCTGAAAACATCCATGCTGGGAAGAAGCAGAAAACATTCTTTTTTAAAATTTCCTTTTTCTTTGTGAAAGAACCAATTGTCCATGAAATCAAATAAAGGTGAAATACATATTAAAATACTGTGGGCCTGCTAAAATCGCTTAGATGAAAAGAAAAAAAAAATGAAGCTCTCAAGGAATGCCACTCCATGCCTCTGAGATTTATAATCGTATTACATTGCTTGTAGTGTGGTAACAACAACAACAAAAATATGTGTGTGAGTTTAAAATATGATTCTGGGCTGCCTGGTGTAGTGTAAAAAAAGAATATTCTAGTGGAATGAGGCGTCCAGATTACCATCGGCATCTGTCCAACTCCACACGGAGAGATCACGTTCTGGTGGAAGAATCAGTTCTTTCATGAAGGTGCAGGGCCTGATGAATTCTAGAGCCCATTCTGGCTTCATTTCATTTTTCTACTGCTCTTTGCTTAGTGGGAATGTTTGGCTGGATTTTCTACTTTGAATCCTAAATGCTGGTGGAAGTGAGTTGAAAACTCTACAAGCTGACCTTCCTCTATAATTCCTTTAGGTCCCAATACTTTTTGGTTGCAAGGAGGTGATCACGTACTACTGTTTCAGAAGCAAGAATGGGTTGAGCAGGTGCTGATTTTCTTCTGCACTCATACAGGAAGGATGGGAAGATATTTTTCAGTTCCGGTCTTGTTAGGTACTCAAGACCAGCCCTTATCTAGTTCTCAGAGTTGAAGCAGATGATACCCCCCGAGTGGTGGAGAGGCTGTTCTCCAGACAGAGCTAAGGACTGAATAATGGGAGATCGAATCAGGGAGCAGATAGTGTTACCCTGCTAGATACTAGTCAGTCACTGGATGCTGCCAAGAATGAGAAGGTCTACCTGGTGCTGGCATCCTCCGAAGATAAGCACAGTGGAGTCTGGGTACCATGGGCCCATGATCCTGGCCAGCCCTCCCTCAGGAGGCAGCAGGGTGGCACAGAACACTGACTCCTTCTCCGTGAAGACCCTACAAGCCTGGCCTTTCCTCCCATGATTTCTATTCCCCTTTCCACTGAATTTTTCTCTTAGGGATGCCTTAACAAATGAGCTCAAATGTGCTGGTTTAAAACAACACAAATTCATTTATTATCTTATAGTTCTGAAGGTCAGAAGTTCAAAATGGCATTTGCTGAGCTAAAATAAAGCTGTCAGTGCATGGCATTTCTTTTGAAGTCTTTAGAGGAGAATCTATTTCCTTGCTTTTCTTCTTCTTCTTCTTCTTCTAGTGTCTGGAAGCCACTTCCTTCGTTGACTGAGTTCCTCCTTCGGTCATCAAAGCCAGCAGTTATATCATTCAAACCTGTGTTTCCATCATCAGATGCTGACCTTCTGTTTCCCTCTTTAAAATGGCTGGGTGATACCTTGTGCCACCCGGATAATCTGAGATAATCCTTCCATTTCATGGTCTTTGACTTACATCTGCGAAAGCCCCTTTGCCATGTAAGGTTCCAAGAACTGGGGCATGGGCATCTTTGATTTTACCAACCACTCCCCCCATCCCAATCTTTCCTCTTTGCCTGCTTTCCTCTGTACCAGAAACTCATACTACTTTTTTGAGGTATGGTAAAAAGAAATCGTGTAGGTCTTCCAGCCTTCCAAACCTCCAGCTTCTAGCTTTTGATGCTCCCCAAAACACTTGGCTTTATCTGCTCAAAAACAAACAAACAAGCAAACAAAAACCTTCCCTGTGGTTATTGATGTCACATACTCTGAGTTTAATTGATGCCTTATAGTTTGAGTCTAAAAGGATGACAAGCATGAGGCAGAAATAGGTAATTACCAGGGACAGAATAGGTGTTGATAAATGCATTGCTGTATATCTCAGTAAGGGGGATCTATCAACCTGTGAATCATTCCTGCTTGCTTTCCATTTACTCTGTTTTGGAAGAGGAGTTCATGTTGGCAGTAGCTACAGCAGCCCAGGGTGCCTAAGTCCTTCAGTCATTGTTTTATTTATAAACCGTTTTGAACATCCATGGACTGAGGAACATGGTCTCCGTTGAGATAGAACTGGGTTAGAGCTCCAGGGTGGCACAGCCCCCAGGATGGTCAAAACAGAACAGACAGGAAATATAGGATGTTGATGAGAGCCTGGGACAACAGGTGCTTTGGCCGTATGGTGAGGAAGGTGTGTCTGCGCAAGGACTTCTTTGTAAAGTGAGGTGACAAGCTTTTCTGAATTGTGTGCTTGCACACCCGGTGGCCTGGCATGTTCATAGACATGGGCATCTGTGAGCACTAAACACCACACTCAAGAATGCTCGCAGCAGCAGTATTCAAAGTGACGTGAAAAGGTCCCAAATGCCTACTGTAGTAGAAACAGGAACAGGGAATTTTAGTCACACGGTGGAATAGTATGCAGCAATGGAAGTGAGTGGGATAGTATCAGGTATCAACATATCTAAGAAGTAGTAGGTGACAGAAGGTGACCACAAAAGAAAATATCCTTCATAGGACTCCCCTTCAATAAAGTTCAAGGTCAGGTACAGAATGTCTTCCTACCCTGTGATGTGGACACTCCTCTGTTGACCATTGGGGTCTTTGTTTGTCCCCTTGAATCTGGGCAGAAAGTGACTGTGGTGGAAGGTTGCTATGTGACTTCTGAGGTGAGGTCATGGATGTGACATAGTTTCAGCCTGGTGGGCTCTTAGGATATGCACATTCTTGGAGCAATGAACCTCTGTGTAACGTGTTTGACTACCCAAAAGGGCCATGCTGGAGAGGCCCCAGAAAGACAAAGACGTTGAAGGAGCCCTATCCATGGTTTGAGTTTTTGCTGCCCAGTGACTCCCGCCTCAGACCCGTTAGCTTCTTCATTGAGACGCGGGAGGGCAGAAGCAAGCTTCCCAGCCCAGATTATAGGTTTGTGAACCAAATAAAAGTAAATCAACCAAACAGCTAGCAGCACATAACAGGCAAAACCAATCGTGCTGTTAGAAAAGAGGATAGTGGTTACCTTTAGGGGGGAATAGAGACAAGAGAAAGACAGGAGAGGTCTCTGGGGTGGGGTGTAATATTCTGCAGCTTTATCTAGATGCTGGTTACCTAGGTGGGTGCAATTTTCTGAAATTTGCCAAGCTGCACACGGATTGTGTTACTGTTGAAGGGACTATGTCAACTTGAGGGAATTAGGAACCACAACTGGATTAGGGTTTATGAACCACGCCTAGATTCGGAATCAAGAACCAGCCTGGATAAGAGTGTGAGTGATTTGTGGGCTGGCCAATAGGAGAAGAACACCCACCCAGATGTGGGAGGGCCCACTGGAAGCCCAATGGAGTAAAAGGAAGGAAGAAGAAAGATTGTTACAGCTTCTTCCTCTGGGAAAGCTCTCGCCTTAGCAATTGTCTACGGATGCAGACTTGCTACACATCACAGATAGTCAGCACAGATTCGCTCCAGTCTCAACTTGTGCCTGTCTGCCCGTTGCTGCTATTCAGTCACCGATCTTCAGGCTTTGGTCTTCACCCAAGATCTGCAGCAGACTCTCACCTCATCAGCTGTCCTGCAGTCCCAGACAGGAGATCTAAGTCATGACTGAGCAGCCATCTTGTACTATCTCTATCCTTGGATTTGTAAGCCTTCCTAATAGATCCTTTTGTCAAAAAAATCTGTGAATTCTGTCTTTGAAAGAACCCAGACTAATACAGATGGCTAGCCCTCTAGCTGTCTTTCTCTCCCTATGTAGACATACAGGTACATATCTGTTATATTCAATAGAAGGAGAAAAATTTGCCAGATTGATAGTTTAGGAGAGTCCTGGTCTAGATCTACCTTAGTCCCTGTCCAGACCAAGATTTTTGTCTCTATTCCTTGTGCTTCTAAGAATTAATTTATTTCCAAGAAAAAGAACTTGTTAGCAAGGAGCATAAGCAAGCAAAGGTTTCTTGGATTTTCACTTAAATGAAAAGCCCAGGTCTCAGGAATGGCTGGATCCAGAGGATCAGGTAAGCACTGGGACTCATTCTCTTGCACTTAGGTTCTCTGCTCTTGACACTACTTTAGTCCAAGCTGCTTTGACTTCAGGATGACTTTTTTCCAAGAAGTGTTCTCAAAACTATGTCCAAGGGATAGAGAGCTAATCCTCCCCACTTTTCCCACAAAAGGTGTGAAATCCTATCTCCTTGGTCAAACATAGGTCACCTGCACACTCCTGAGCCAATCAACAAGGCCCTGGAGATGGAGTATTCTTATTGGCCAGGTCAACATCACATGTCCACTCCTGGACTCAAGAGTGCTGGCCGCTCACATCCACACCACATTACCATGGTGGGGGCAGGAGGTCATTTCTACCAGGAGAAGCGGGACCATATGATGGAAAGGTGAACAGGTGGTTATCTGTGATACACAATCCAAGTCTCAGTAGCTCTACTTGTAAGTTAAATTTAAGGCTGGCTTGAAGATCCCCCCCTTGGTTGCTCAGTTTTTGTGATTTGAATCCTAAGGCTGCAAGATTTCTTGGTGCCAAGCAGTGACTGCGGCATTGTAGCTATAGTTTGTAGAAAAAAACCCCTCCAAAACAGCAAACTTGCCCAGGTCTTTCACTTCTGGAATTGCAACTCATTGACTCCAGAAAGAAAATAAAACATGTTAGTGTATATATATATATATATATATATATATATATATATATATATATATATATATATATGTGTGTGTGTGTGTGTATTACAGAGAGACAGTTACTTTCATGTATATTATCTCCTACACTCTTCATACCTTCTCTGTTAAGCATGTTTGATATATGAGGCTCTGAGAAATTAAGCAACTATCTCCAAATCACATGGCTGGCATCAGGCTGACAGACATAAAACCTTCAGTTAAGCACATTGCCCGTGAACATTGTAGGCTACATATTTCCGTATTGCCGGGTGCTGTCCTTGACCTTATAGTTAGTGGGATCAGCTCAGGCCTCCGCTCCCTAGACTCCAGGAACATCTCTTCTTGTTCCCTCAAGTTGTGACCACAGAAAATGTCTTTCAGCATTGCCAAGGTCTTCCGAGGAACAAACAACAACAAACAACTTGGTTGAGAACCACTGCTCTAAAAACAATTGAAATCCAAACTTTATCCCATACTAGCCTTGTGAACGCTGGGTGAGCGCTTCGTTTCCTTGAGCCTTGGTTTCTGTTCCTGTAAAGTGAGAATGGAAGTCACGGTGCCCACCTATGTGTGCCAGAGGGTATGCGAGCTGTTTGGCGAACGCCTGGTGCTTTAAGTGCCTCATAAGTGGCAGTCTAGCTAATGTCTCCCACCAACCTGCACATGATTTTACAGGGAGGACTTTTTATTTTTTGTCAAATTAAAGGAACACTGAATTGCAAATGAGGACAGGCATTTGAGGCCACTCCCTGTGCCTAATTAGTACAACTCCACTGACAGTCTTGGCTCCTTCAAAGAACGCTCCCTGGGATGCAGGCTCTCTGCAGAGCTGGCTGGAAACCTGGAACAGAGTCAAATGTCCGACATCAAATGTTTCAGTGCTTGAAAACGAGGCCACATTCACCAATAGAGAGCTGTCTGTGTAAATGATCCCCTGCTTATTAAATTCCTGCAGTGGCTACTTTAATTGGACCCGCCTCCCTCACTTGGCTAATCATGGCTTCACAGCCCCGTGCCGGTTTGGTCTCCAGAGCAGGATCGCTTCAGGATTCTTGCCTCTGTACTCCTAGGCTTCTCACAGCTGACTGGTCAGTGCACTGCCTGCCTCTTTTTATCCCTGGGCCAAAGCTAGTTAATTAATAGCCTTGGTTCTGATGCAAAAGTACTTGGAATAAAGTTGCTCTATCCAAACCCACCATTCCTGCTGGTCTCAGAGACGTTTACTCATGTCTGTGTCTAGTGCCCAGCACATAGCCTGGTACAGGGTAGCTGATCAGTAAGTGGAAAATCAATTTGTGGCCAAGTAGCTGCCAGGCATTGGCCTTGCCCCTGAGTTTCTGATGTCCGTGAGTTGCTGGATCTCAATGCAATGCCTGGGGACCGAGGTGGCCTGCACCTTGAAAGTTTTCCTATCTCTCCCAGACATCCTCCCATCTGAGGCCATCATTTTTAGTTCTGTGTGCCCCAAACCCCTGCAGCTGTGTTTCATCTGGCCAGATTGATATTTAGCACACAGGTAATTGTAAGTTTTTATTTCAATAGGGCCTGTGTTCTGTGTTTTATTACAGTCTTCCTTCAATTGTCTGTCTTCCTCCTGTGTGATTCGCACATTTGAGTTGGGATCTGTGATAGGACAGCCTCACTCCACAGTTAAGAGGTCCTAACCGGCCATTCTACCTGGAACCCAGGCTCCTGGGTCTAGGTATCCACTCGAATCTCAGTGTTTGGCAGGAGTTCTTGCCCTGGTCCAATGCCTCCTCCTATTCAGTTGGTCCATTTTCCTCCTACCCCAGTCTTCTTCTGTCTGATGGTCAGTAAAAGTCAACGAGGACTCATATGGAACCCACAGTAACCTATTGTTCACTCGTGACCTTTTCTCAAACTCTTCAGACTTCTCTGTTTAAAGCAGTTGTTGTAGAACTGTGGGTACCAGCCTAGCTTCCGGAGTGAGATCCGACCTCTTCCAGAGGCCCTGACATAGTGGACCCAGAGAGTTAGAGGATTTGGTAAAAAAGTACACAGGGGATTTCTTTCCTCTTTGGACTCAGAGTTTTTGGAACACACAGGTGTCAAGTACCCACCCAGCCCAGCACCCAGTCTCATCCAACCCAGTCCTTGCTTCCTCTCCAACCAATCCCAATAACCTTGGCCCTCAAGGTTATCCAGCGCGATCTGATAATACCTGACTTGGAGTGGGCCACGAGCAGGGTGCTGGGAAGGTGCAGATACAACCAAAGAAGTTCTGGGAATGTTATCTCTCATCTTTAGCCACTAATACACAAGAAAATGCTTTGCGCCATGTTTGGGGTGTATCATTACATCCAGTGAAAACCACATTGTGGAAATTCCATGAGGATAAATGTTCCAAAGAGAAAATGGATATTCCTAAGGAGTAAGGTAAGTGCATCAAAAATCTCATTTTAATAGGCCCAAAGGAATGTAAGATTTTCTAGGTCGATGAGAGGTTATGCCCATGAAAACAATAGCTGGCATGCGTGGGGGTTATGCTTGGCATCCAGAAACCTGCTTTTTTCAATGAACAAGCAGTAACATTTGTAAGGCTCCCCTTCAGGTGAAGGGAGACCAAGGCCCATGGGTAGGGTGCCTGCTTGGCCACTACAGCAGTCCAGGGACCATCATTTGCAATGTTGCTCTATGACGAGGGAAATAATGTTTTCTGTGGAACTCAGTTTTACCATTTGTAAAATGGGAAAGTTGGAATGTTTCTAATAGAATGTCTGGAGTGATAATCCTTTACTGCTACTGATCCCATCCATGATGGTGTTGCATGAAAAGACACAAAACCCCATGGGAATGGCAGACTTTATCCCTGAACCTTTCAGACGTTTAGTGGTCTTCAGTGCTCAGCCTGCTGTGATGGTTATTAACATTTCCTCCCTCATAGATGCTTAAGTGTGCCGAGGTACCAGTGGACCCATAAGTACTCAACTCTGCTTTTACAACTAATAGAGACTCATTTTTACAGTGCCTTAAACAAAAGAGGGGCATATTATTTCACATAAAACATATAAACCGTCCAAGGACCATTTGGTGGTTTCCAGAGCCACGAGGGATCCAAACTCTTCGGTTTCCTGTTCTGTGCACAGCCATGAAGTGGACGGGGACACTCAAACTTTCCTGGCACATTCTGAGCAAGATGAAGGGGGGGGGGGGTGGTGGTTAAGAAATGAAAGTTTATTTCTCCTGAGGCATCTTCTTTTAGAGATGTCCCTGAAGCTCCATTCGAGGACTTCATTGGCCAAGTTCAGCTGCGCAGGGCACATAGTTAACCCAGATAGAGCAGGGGTGCACTTTTAAAGCAAGGGGAGAAAATTGGTAATGAGCAGGCAAATCAGAGTCCCTGGCACACCCTCCTGCCCCCTGTAGCCATCAAGATCCTTTCACTTTCCCGCTAATTTATGCCCCGGCTGCCCATAATCCTTGCCAAGCAGAGCCCATCAATGCAGGCAGGTGTGTCTCCTGCAGGAGGTGCTGTCCTGTAACAGCCTTGTTGTCATCTTTCTTTTTCCTTATGAACTATTTATTTCTTCATGGTTTGGGGATGTTACCCCATTTGAACCAAATCCTTGTAGAGACTCCTGTTACAGCTACCTGGCACTCAGATACCTAACTTTCTTCCTCTGATGGAAACTGACTTGTAAACCACCTTTTGATTCCAACTCTGGTCTAGGACCCTCAAGTCCCGTATGCCCAACTAATGCCTCCCGCTTTGAGACTTTGGTGTCTTAGCTCTCTGACTGGCTTGGGGCTGGGTCTTCTTTCACTGGCCTTGATCTTTGATTTCTGACTCAGAGGTTCTCTGCGTAGGTGCACAGGCTCTTCTCAGCCAAGAAATTATGTTTCCACTGTCCTGGGGAGGGCTGGGTCTTATGGATTGATGAATGGCATCTTTTCTCACACAGATCAAAACCCAGAGTTATGCACCAGGTAGCGCACTTATACACGCACAATGTCTTAGATATTTAGGATCATAATGGCTAAGAAACACATAAAAAAGATTCAACACCCTCAGCATTCATAAAAATGTGAATATCAAGATGCTGAGTCTCACTTTGTTAATTGCAAAACATTAAAAACAATAGTGTCACATGTTGGCCAGGATATTGAGAAATCAGAAATCTTATCTAGAACTGTAAGCTTGAACAACGTTTTGGAGAGCAATTGGAAAGACAGGGCAGAGGTGTACAGTGGGCACACAGCGGCTGTGCGATCTCCCTGTTAGGTGTATACCGCAAGGAAACTCTTTAGAAAACCTGGATCGAAGTTGGTTGCCACAGGGTTTGTTTGGAGAGATCGACCTAGTGGAGGAAGCGGAAGCAGCCCTTTAGAGGCCACAGCGTGTTCTCAGGGACTTCCCACTGCTTCTCAACAGCGCTCCTGCCTGGAGCGATTTCCTAGTGTAGGGGGCAAGCGGCTGGGGCAGGGACTGGCGCAGGTCCCTATGAAGAGCAGCTGACAGCACCCTTGTGACACTAGAGACAGGAAGGTGTGAGGAGTTCCCTGTTTCTCGTCCTCGCTCTATCCGTGACGTCCCGGGGGAGGTTAGGTCCCTGTCTCACAGGTGGCTGGTCCGGGATGCGATCCTGGCACTGCAGGTGGGAGGAGGGAAAGGGGGTCCATGAGAAGGAAGGCGGCAGACTGGTTCTTGGAGACACTACAACCATCGCTGGCTGATTCTGAGCCTCGTCTAGGGCAACGAACACTGGAACCAGGGCAAAGCTGGCACGAGCTCCTGAGGACGACAGAGGTTGCATATAAATAGAATAAATGGGACTCCAGGGTCAGACACCAGCCCCAAGGGGAGCTAGGGTGGCATAAAGTCACACGTGGTTTTTGTCATTGTGATGGTTGACCCTTATTTGCTGTGTGCTGGGGCCTGTGAAAATGCCTTTCCCACCATGGAAGATACTGTTAATTGCATCTTTATATCCATTCTCCCCTTCTGCCTTATTAAGCAGTCTGTGGTTTTGTTCCCAATGGTAATACACCCAGCAAAGAGAATCCTTCAAATTCCTTCCAGCTTTGGTGGCTGTGCAGTACAGTTCTGACCAATGAGATGGAAGTTTACTTAGCGGAGCTTCTGGGAAAGCTGACCATTTGCCTTCACGGTCCCTCTTTCTCTGCCTGGAATGTAGGTATAATGATCAGGGTTCAGCAGCCACTTTGAGACCAAGAGGAAAAGAAAATCTTGCCAGGGAATATAATAATCTGGATCTTCAGAGGATCTCTGCTTAGCTGTACTGCTTGCTTCTGCATTGCCCATTTTACGAGAACCCACCCCCTATTTTGGAGACATAACCTTAAAATGTACATTCTGAAATTTAGTTCTGAATAACAAATTTGTATTGTAGGTATTTCTCTTAGACTGTTTTCTGCTGCTATAACAGAATACTAGAGACCAGGAAATTTATGAAGAAAAGAGGCTTACTGAGCTCATGGTTCAGGTGCCTGGGCACCTGCCCAGCAACTAGTGAGTGCCTCCTCTCCACCTCAGAACAACGTGGAGGCATCCCATGGTGAGAGAGAGCCAGGATGGTACCTTGGCTCTCTCTTCATAAAGCCCCCGCCCTCATCTGACACTAAATACCTCCCAGAGAATCCACCTCCAAATGCCACAGATCTGAATTTGGGGGCTAAGTTCATAACGCATGAGCTTTGGGGGGACATATTCCAACCCCAACAGACCTCTTACTCTCCCATTTTATGGGTGAGGAAAGGAAAGCTCCAAAAGGTTAAATTAACTAGATCTCTGTCTCTCTCATTCTTAATTCATCTTATTTTTTTACTATGCTTTTCAGACTCCTCATAATACTCTGGGAGAAATTTAATCCAGTGCCACGGATGACTGAACAGAGCCAATGTGGGCAGGGAGTGGAGGGAGGGAGGGAGGGAGGAAGGGAGGGAGGAAGGAGGCTACGCTGATGGTCTCAATTCAGTCCTGAGACACAAAGAAATTAGACTGGTGAGTCCTATCTGTTTCTTCCTATCCCTGGTTGGCACCGACTGGGTGCAGAATGCCCTGTGGGGTTTTAAGGAAAGAGGGTGCAGTGGGATCTCCAAGGAAGAAACACCCCTCCCTCAGCTTGGGCAGCTGTGCCAGGGTGCCAGGGAGCTCAGAATGGGAACTACATGAGCATCCGGTGCCTGCACCCTATGGTGCCCGCCAGGAAGCAGGTGTTCCTTATGACATGTGGATACTTCTGTGGACAGACTGATGGTTATTCAAGCCTGGTAAGAGCAGTAGATGGAGTATTTATTTCTACCCCTCATCCCATTCACTCCAGAAAAACAAGGATGTGGCCTTCGTGAACCCTGGGATGTTAGACTGAAATGTGGGTAGTGGAAGGTGGTTATAAACTTTGATGAATGATACCAAGGGACAACTCTGAATTCTTAGTCTTGAGTACCTACTCAATAGCTTTCTGGTTCTTAAGGTAGTCACTTACCATTGTGTGTGTGTGTGTGTGTGTGTGTGTGTGTGTGTGTGTGTGGTATTTAGAATTGAACCTAGGGCTTTGACACCAAGCTTATACCAACTGTCCTTTTTTTTTTAACTTTTGAGATAGATTCTTCTTAAGTTGTGCAGGCTGGTCTCACTTGAACTTGTGATGCTCTTGCCTCAGCCTCTGAGAGAATGTCTTCTATTATTGGTTAACGAATCACAAGTTGTCATCAGAATGTATGTAAAAATACATGGCCACCCTTGAAACACACGTGGGCGTGCACAGAGTACCAGAGTACCTCTGCCATTTTCCTACGAAGGCTGAAACAAGAAAGAGGATGGTCTTATTCCTCCGTGTTTCTTTTTTCCTCCTCTCCTGTAAAAGTCACCTGACTTCCCCGAGGAAGGGGCACCGGGGCTATGATTCATACCAAATATGGAGCGCTACCCATTGTCTGTGGATTTTAATGTTCCCATTCGCCCTTGGAGGTGAGGGCTGTTCATTCCCATTATAAAGAAAAGGGAATTGAGATTCCAGAGGTTTAAATAATCTGTTCACAGGCACAAAGCTTGCAAGTGATGAAATCAAATTTGATTCCAATGCTTGACTTTTGGCCATCACGTGTTCTGTTTCCTATCAATAGTGCAGAAATTGAGTACCAAGTCTGGTGTTGGACACCTAGACTTTAACATTGATTGTATAAAGAGCAAAGACATGTGAGACTGTTCGCTACAGCCAGTGAAGACAGAGTACAGTGGGACTGTTCGTTACAGTCAATGGAGAGATAATCAGAGTAGAGTGAGACTGTTTTTTAGTTTGAAAATGGAATGTACCCCAAAAGCCTTGTGTGGTTCGGGGGGTGTTTGGACTTGGGGGAGAGTTAGTTGTATCAAGTGCATTGATTGATGGATTTTTGCATGCTGGTCGGGGGCGTGGTCTGGTCAAAATGAGAGGATTACTGAGAGTACGGCCTGGAACACTATCTCCCTGCCCAGAGTTTCCCTGACTTCTCTGTGCTTCTGGCCACGATGGGGATGGGGTGAGCTGCTGTCCCCCACCAAGCCATTCCACCATTGCCAGCCAGCTGTGCACCTCTGAGTTGTGAGATAAGATAAGCCTTTCCTTCCTTCTGTTATAGGTGTCTGGTATTGTGGCTGAGCAACAACAAAGTGACCAAAACACTGCACAAAGGTCTTGGGGGACTTCTTTCTAGGTTTTGGATAACCTGAACAAGACTAGATAGGACTCAGAACAGAGTTACAGCTCTTTCTAAGTCCTTGGTGACCTGAAGGAAGATTGAGAAGGCCATGCAACCAGGGTTACAGCTCTTCTCGGGGGTCTTTGTGGTCCTAAACATGAGACTGAGCAGAACACACAGTGTTATAGTGGCCCTGGTTTATTGAGAGGAAAAGTCCACTCCACAGGTTGGAGGGGTCAGAGAGAGAGAGTTCCCCGCCCTGAGAATAAAACAAAATGGCTTTAAATTTAATAGAAAAAGTTGTGATTGGTTGTGGCCTCAAGGCATAGAGGCACTCATCCACTCCTAAAACCAGCTTGTCTTAGTGTCACATGCAAGTGAAGGATCAGGAACAGAGCATTTTGATTGGTGAACAGCACCAGATGCAAATGAAAAATTAGGCATAGTGCCTTCAGAAGGGTGCCCTCTCTGTCTATTCTCTCTCTCTTTTTTCCTAAAAAAGATTTAGAAACGTCTTCTGCTTGGACCCAAGTTCTCTGTGTGATAATAAGTCTTAAGGGGTGGACAAGACACTACTTCACATGACTTAAAGATTCTTTTGACAGCAGGACAGCACATTGGCTGTCAGAAAGATGAGTGGTAGAACTCTACAGAGCTCTATCACTTATAGCTTCAAGTATGCTATGGCCCACAGAGGGCCACATGGGAGTTTGTACTCAGGGACAGGGTAATGTCGAGTTCAAACGTCAGGGAACAGTTTACATGTAGCACGCAGTGTGGTATGCAGTTAGCTGGGTTTGTTGGGCTCTTCACACTTTTGGTGGGCTCTGAGCCATGTCTCTAGTTTCTTGGTGCCTAGCCATTAGGATGGATGCCTAGTGGCCCTAAGCTGTGAGTCTGAAGAGGAAAATCTTTGAGATGTAAGCCAAATTGGCTGCTCAAGGGGGTTACTGACCAGTGCCCGGTTGGAGCGCAAACTCAGGACAATAAAGCACAATTTTTTTTTTTTTAAAAAAAACTGTTTCTACCTGTAGCAAGCTTACTACCTCGTGGGAATTGCTGGCAGCAAAACTCACCACCTCCAAGAGACAGTGCAGCTAGATGGTTTTTCTTAGTGTAGCCTAAGAAAGCTGACTGGAAAACCAGTTTTACACTACTTTCTCCGAGCATTGGCTGTGTGATCTTGTGTGAGGTGCTTAGCCTTTCTGTGCCTCTGTTTATTGGAAGTGATAATAATCATTGTTCCTGTCTCATAAGACAGGCTCAAGGAAGAAATGAATTACTGGCACAAAGCCTTAGATGAGTTCCCAGAAAAATACAAATATTCAGTAAGTGGAAGGTACTATTAATGACATTATGATCACTCTCATTAAAATGTAATGCTTGATCTAATAAAAAAAAAAAGTTCACAAGGGGCTGTGAGAGCAAAGGGGTCAGATAAAGAGGAGGCATTTGCACCAGTAGGCTGCAGCCCGTGGCTCCCCTTTACGTGGTCCTGGCTGATATAGACATTTGGGGCCTCCTGGGTGAAAACACAGACATAGAGTGGGCTAGTCCACAGGGACCCACTGGAGCTCAGTGTGTTGTGAAAAATCCAAAATCCTGGGCTGGTAGGGCACAGCAGCCCCTCCCTGTACTTTCTGGGAAGGTGACTGACTGTAGGGGTGCCTGGGAGGGGCTGGAGAGGTGGGCTACCCGCACACTGACAGCAGGGTTGCTCTGTGCACAGGTGCATGAAGGATCAGAGGCTCATTGCTTTAGTGGAATTATCTGCAGGTTACTGAAAGCCATGTTGCTTCCAAACTCACCATTAGCATTTCTACTTAATTACTTTTGCAGACAGGTGAGTTTTCACAGGATTAAGGAATTAGATCACCCATGAGGGATCAAATACAACTCCTGAAATATGAGCCATGTGTATTGCAGGGGTCCGGTACAGACCTGTTACGAGTGTCCCAGGTCCAAGGAGGAGGCTGACTTTGGGGAGAGGGATTCCAAGTAGACCAGGTTCTTTTCAGCACTTCGAGAGTCTTAATCAGACATGAGTGGTGGAAAAACAAGAGTAGAATTTAGTTATTCCCTGTGACCACACCAGAAGCAGGAGACAAGAGCTTTGTGTTTATGTAGGGAAGGAAAAATGTGGAGGACAGGAAGTATGCCTAGTGACTCAGTCTTGGTCAGACCCTCGTCTGGTTGAACATTATCTCAGGTGTGGTTCTAAGAGCTCTTGCTGGTCCAGGAAAACTGTTATTGATGGACAGGACAATTAGGTTTCTGGTTTGAGATGATTGTTTCTGTTTGGAAGGGCAGCCTGGGTTCCCATGTAGAAAGACAGTCCTATTGTGGAGTGATCTGCCGGCTAGGATAGCTGCTTTGGAATCCTGAAAACATCTCACATGCATGTGATAGACCTGGAAGATACTGCAGTGATCACAGCCCCACCATCAGGATGTTCTCAGTCTCGTGGAGATCAACATTACACAAACAGGCACTTGGTAGAGTATAGTTGTGTAGGTTTTGGACAAGTGGTGTTGCGGCGTGGACTTGACCTTTTCGTATCTCTGTTTATCCCCGTTTGGTGTTATGCTTAAGTTGTTATCATGCAGGTCTCTTGGTGGCTTAAGTTTAGCCATTTTGTTCCCATGGGATTCTGTCACGGGACAGACTCGCCTAGACCGGTAGAATTGGCTGTAGGGGACAGCATTGAGTCCCATGACTTTCTCTGGTGCTCAGGAAGAAGGGGCAGAGCCATTTCCACCTACACTGTCTGTCAGATTTGAAAGATTTGAAGGCTGTCCATAAAAAAGCAAAGTACACCTTTTGACTAGGCCACATGCTAACCAAACAAAGACAATGTACATCCATGGAAGTAAGAACACCTTCTTGAGACCTACTGGGAATTGTGAGGCCCTGGCTCCTGACTGCAGTGGTGATTCTGGGCTCTCTATACTAGCCTAGTCAACAAGTGACTATTCCTTCATCTGGGTCTGAGCTTGCAGCCCAACTGACTTGTTAAGGTCTCCAGAACTGTGATATTGACCAGATCCTTGTACATAAAGTTCATGTAGCTGTAATTATTATGATGCCAAGGGAAATTAGGGAGACCCTGGAACACTTCCGAGGGTGGAAGACTGCTATGCATATAATAATTATTCCTAGGAATCATTTTATTACATATTGTTATTTGACATCAAAAGAGTAGGAATTCAGACATGGCTCACCTCTCAGTATTTTTTAAAAAATAAAAATGGTATATCTCCATTTACACACTTGAAAAACAGAGGTGGTAGCATTATCCATGCCCTGATTTATATGTAAGACATCAGGATTCATTTGGACTGCTACAGAGGCAACCAGAGCTGCTTATGTAAAAAAATCTATACTGCCTTTTAAAAGATTCCATCTACGACTGGAAACATGTAGTCCGGGTAGTCTGGGCATAGCATACTTCACTTATCTTTATGATCCATGCAGTCACAAATGATAGGAATTTATTCTTTTTTATGGGTGAGTAATATTCTATCCACCCGTGTCTGTCTGCCTGCCTGCCTGCCTGCCTTCTTTATCCATTTATCTGTTAGTGTACACTTAGAGTAATTGCATATCTTAGCACAACGTGCCTTTTTGGACATTCGTGCCCAAGAAGCAGGGGGTACAGAATCTCCAAAAGCTATGCTCTTAGAAGTAAAGAGGAGAGGATTGGCTCCCAGAGGCTGGCAGCGTGGCCGGACTGGGGAGAGGATAGGTTAATCAGTGCGAAGTCACAGTCAGCTAGGAGGAATAAATTTTGATGTTCTGTCACACAAAATGGTTAACAGTGTTATATTTCACAAATCAAAAATAGCTACAAAAGACCATATGAACATTTTCATCTTAAATGATAAATTTTTAAGCAGATGAATGGCCTAAATAATCTGAGTTGATTGTTGTATAATAAATACATATACTGAAAAATCAAACTGTATCCTATAAATATGTATATGTGCAACCATTAATTGTTGATTAAAAATTAACCTAAAGAAAACATCAGGGATGATACAGGTATGAGCAACATTGTGTCAAGCAAGTTTGTTCTTGGGGTATACAGATTTGAGTTGGTTCTTAGAAGTTTAGAAGACATTTTTTTCTTTAGCCACAAGATCTTGCATGAAATTAAAAGGAGAATATTTTGAAAATATATTAGAGACTTTTAGTTACTTTTGTATTGCTGTAACTCAAGACCGGACATCCACAAATTAGGGAAGGAAAATTTTATTTTTGCTCACAGTTTCAGAAGGTCAGAGTCCACCCGGGAGGGGCTGGCAACAGTGGAAGTACACGGCAGAGGCATAGGTGGAGGCAGCTCCTCATGACATCACAAACAGGAAGCAGAGCCAAGGCGAGCTGAGTCTAGTCCCAAGTAGAAAGCAGCTTATACATCTTTCCAGGCCTGACCCTGTGATCCACCATTAGTTCAGCCTCAGTCTTCTGCCCCTTCCAGGTATGGAACGTGTGGTAAGCCCTCACCACACACCTATAATCCAATCCACACACCTACAATCCGTCTCTCCAGACCAGGCCCCAGTCTCCCAGTAGCACGTAGTTCCATGGACAATCTGTAACATCCAAATGCGTAAGACTTTTAGGGGACATTTCAGATCCTAACTACAATAAAGACTTTTAAATTGTACAAATTCTAGTATTAGAACATCTCCACCCAGTTCCCACTTCTCAACAGGAGTCTTGGGGAGCTTCTGACAATTATTTTGGGGTCAAGAGGGAAGTGATAATCCTGTGAACATTCCTTGACAAATGAATGTGCTGGGACCTTGGGCTCACTGAAAAATTCCAGCCATTCATGGGAAATCCTAACTCAAAGAGGTCACATTCACCAGATGAAGAATGTCGGCTTTCTCATCTCTGTTTTGTACAAGTTCTGGTCTGCTGGGGGCTATAATCAGCCTAAGATACAAAGCTACTAGCTATCAGCAATTATTCTAAGGCAATTAGTTGCAAAGAAATAAACACATAAAAATGCTACGAGTCTTGAAGCAAGTGTACAGAACAAATCTCAGGCAGAGTATAAGGTAAGAACACAGGTGTAAAGTCAATTGTGCACCTGCCAGTACTCTGCTATTGGGCTTCTGTGGCCAGTACCTCAACTCCTTGAATCACGGATATATGTTCTCACATATGCGAAGGTATCTGTGGCAATTAATGTATCTTGAATTAATGCATGTATTTGATATGGTTTGATTTGTATGTGTGTGCTGACCTGTTGCTTGTTTCTCCATGGAAAGCTATTAATAAAACTGCAGCACGTTTTAAAATAGTAGTGTTTCAAAATTAGGACCAGACAGGACTATGCAATCACACCAAGACAAAATTTCTTACAGTTTTCATCTCTATATTTTTCTATACTGTTTCTCCATCCATCCACCCACACACGTACAAGTCCATCACCCACTTATCTATTCAATGAAACTTAGAAAAGTTACTTAGCTTTTATGTGTCTTAGTTTCTTTTATTACAAACAGCAAATGTGAGAATTAGATGAAAAAATACAGCATTCATATAAAGTACGTTACCAGTGCATGGCACAAAATAAAGCCTCAGTCAGTATTTATAAACGATTTGTTTCATTCATCTACTCAATGATCTTTGCCTAGTGTCTGCTAGGCTCTTTGAGGCATAGAATTAATCATATTCTGATGCAGATATGACAATATGACTTCAAATGCAGTGAAGTCTGTTTAGGAGCCTCTACAGATGCATCATGGGAAATGCACCAGGACTGTCCACCCCTACCCTTCGCTTCCCGCCCTCCTGCCCCTTGGGACAGGTGTATGCAATATGGTAGGAGGAGGAAGAAGAAAATAGCCTCTTGCTGTCACTTGTTTTCAGAGCTGTGAATCTCTATAGTTTTGGCATTATCTCTCACTTTCTCTTTCCACTTACCCATACCTGCTCTCTACCTGGGCCATGCGCCTCCATCTCTTCCCAGCTTTATACACAATGTCAACTTTCCCAGGCCGCAACTTGTGGCAAGATGGACAGAGCTATACACGAGTGTTATGGTTTGGATCTGAACGTTCCTCAGAAGTCTCATGTACTTCGATGTAGTAGAACACCTGTGGAGCAATCTACTCTTAAGAGGCGGAGCCTGGTAGGTAGAGGCAGACCACTGGGACGTAACCTGGAAGGATGTTTGCTAACTTCATCTTTTTTTGTTCACGTGGCTCTTATTTGCTGTTCTGTGAACAGCCTTCCTCTACCTGGGCTTCTGCCACATGCTTGCAATATTGCTGATCACTCGCAAATGAACCAAGACCTTCTCAAACTGTGAGATGAATAAATCTTTCCTAAGCATGTTGGTCTCAAGTTGCAACCATTTACCCACGAAGTCCTCAAATCTGTCCGTTGTTATGGAAGATCAGCGCTCCATTGTGCACATATACCCCATTTTTTTTTGTGTCCGTTGGTCTATTGATGGATATTTCAGCATTTTTCACATTTTAGCTATTGTTAGTTGCACTTCTATAAGCATGTGTATGAGTATACATGCATCTCTGTTACATGTTGCTTTTAACTTGTTTGGAAATATACCGAGAAGAGGTTTTGCTGAATCAAAAGAAATATGTATTTTCTGCCTTTTGAGGAATCTCCGTATTGCTTTTCATAGTGGTTGTACTATCAATGTAAAAGGGTTCCTTTTTCTCCACAACCTCACCAGTGTCAATTGCTGTTTGAGTCATTGATGTATTATGCCATTCTCACTGGTATAATATATATATATTATAATACATATGTACAAAATACTCAAGTTCATTGTAAGTGTTCTGTATCACATATATATTAATGAAAGTGGAAAAAAATGGAAAGACATAATTAAATTTACATAGAAAAAATCTTTCCACCCTTAAGTTGTAGATGCTGAGTAATGTATGCCAGCAAAAAATAAGTAGCTAAGACAGAAATTGGTATCAAGAGTGGGGTCATTGCTGTAACTTTACCGGACCATGTGTTTTGGAAACCTTTGGAACTGGTTTGTGGAAGGAATTTGGAAAGGTTTGAAGACGCTGCCTATAGAAGCCTTAGAAGACTGTGAGCCAAGCATGGTGGGAGACCCTTGATGGAGCTCAGAACACTGGAGTGCTGAGAGAACTGCAAATTAGGAAGGCCAGGTTCAAGAAGTTTCATATTGGAAAAGGGACTTAATTGACAGCTGGTTCAGAATCAATGCCTGCTATCCTCTAGCAAAAAGTATGTTGGCATTTTGCCCCTTTTCTAAGACTTTGGCTGAAACTAAGATTAAGGGTGTGGTGGATTACTTATTCTGGGAGAGAAAATTTCAAGCTATCACATAAATACTGCCTGCAACTTTTATCCAGCTCTACACTGAAATAGCAGGAAAATAAAGCAGAGAAAAAAGACATAAAAGGTTTGTAATTTTTCCAGACTGACAGAGATTCTAAATATGGGACAAAGGGAAGCAATGGTTGTTAAAATAGCTTAGCATTAAAAAGAAGACAAGTACTTGAAATCAGAGCTACAAGGAGAGATACCTTGAGGGTATGTCAGGAATCAGCAGACCCCACCCTCTACCAATTAAAAAGTGGAAAGACAAAAGACTTCACTTTGAAGAGAGCCCCAAGGCATCGTGGAGAGCAACCCAGCAAGATGAATCCCAACATAGTACAATCATCTAAAACCTCAGAGGCTACTGTAGCCACCATGATGCTAGGAGGCCAGACTTCCACTCAGTCCAGTGGCAGTCCTTGGAATCATCCGTGTACTGCTGGCTTCACAGGCACTTAGAATAGAAGAGTTGTGGAGTTACTGAAGTTTCCACCCAGATTTCAGAAGAAGGCCAGGCAGTGTGCCCCTGTGAGGGTAGTGCCTGAAGTTGGGAAGTAAAAGTCTAAGATGCAGTGGGGACTCCAGACATTTGGAGATGACAAAAGCATGGATTGTCTGCTGAGCAAGGACACACGCACTGAGTGGAGCCAGCCCAAAAGAGAAGTTATGGAGTTTCCAACCTGAGGCAATGTCATAGCAACTGGGTTGTCCAAAGCCTTTGAAGTTCACACCTCACCAAAGCTCACATTGGGTGCTGGACACAGAGCAGGGTTTAATGGAACTACAGGATTCGGTGCTTTCTTTGGTCTGATTGCTTTCCTTTCTCTCATTTTTCTCTCTTGGATTGGGAATGTTTACTCTGTGCCGTTGTACTTTGGAAGTGTTTAACTTCTCTTTGATTTTTGTAGGAGCTCATAACTAAGATTTTGCCTTGAGTCTCAGAGGAGACTTGGGACTTGAACTTTTTAGCAATGTTGGAACTGTTAAGACTTTGGCAACTCTTAGGGGAAGGACTAAATGCATTTTACATAAGGAGGTGGACTTGAGTCTTGAGGGCCGGGGGAAGAATGTTATGGTTTGGATTTGAATGTCCACCAAAACTCCATTTATTTGGAGATTGTGAAATATCTATGGAATATGCTGTTAGAAGGTAGAACCTGGTAAGAAGGGTAGGATGCTGGGGCTTGACCTGGAAGGGCAGATCACTGGGACCCAACCTGGAGGGATATAAGCTAGCTCAGCCCTTCCTAGGGCACTTGTTTTCTTGTCTGCCACAATGCGAAAAACTTTCCTCAGGCTAAGCCTTTCCCACTTGCTTTCCTCATTGCCAGCTGCTTATAAATGAACTGAGACCCTCTAAAACTGTGAGCTAAAATAAGTCTTTCCTCCCTTACGTTATGGGTATTGGTTATTGTGTCTTGGCAATGATCAAAGAGCTAAGATATTTGCATTACATCCACTGATGATAACTGAGCCAAAGGAGCTGGTCCCAAGTTTCCTATTGGTAGTCTTGTGTGATGTCGTTGGACATTGACACAATTATCATGAGCTAGTCTTAATCTTAACTGAATAAACTCCTCTTGCTTCTCTCCATGGTATTATGTTCTGAAAGCTAAAATGAATCTCTTTGGTTCTACATGCAGCTGTCTTGGAATTCAAATGTTAATTCATCGAGGGAAGGACTTCTCTGTATATTTACTCACTATTCAAAACTCAGCATCCAGAAACAGTCAAAAATCCAATAAAAATGTTTAAGTGGGTGAATGAATCTGTAAAAATCATCTATGGAAGCATAAATGTGAGCTCTGTCATCTCTGAAAATAAGGAATATTTCAAAGCCTATTTCTCCTCCAGACATTCTAAGTTTCAATTTATCTGAAAGGTGAACAAGGATAGGGTTTGCATGCTTACAAATACATGCATGTACTTGGGTACTCATGACATGTGAATGCACTTAACATATATATGTAAGAGTAGGGATGCATAAATGCATTTACATGCCTATGTGTTTCTACATATCATTGTTTCTACAATCATTGATTCTACTGTTTTTCTACAAATCAGGCATACAAATAGGAGTATGCATGTGCTCTTACATCTCAGTGTGTGTGAGCACATGTAATCAAGTTTTCTTTGGTAGATTTGTGTGTTCATGGATATCTAAAATGCCTCAGATCATAGGCATGCACAAATACAGACACATACTTATCTATTCATACATGTGTACTCTGAAGATATGTGCTGTGACGAGGAAGGAAGGTTTATTAGTTTTTGTGTTGGAGTGAAATTATCAGTCAGGGTCCAGAGAGTTCTAACTTGGGGTCTATTATAAGTTTCCCAAGACTCGAGCTAGATCCCATGAAATTACAGCAGCATCTATGGGTGATGAGGGAGAGTCCCATGTTTTAGTTTTCTGAAATAGACCAGCAAACCCCTCTGCGGTCACGGTGGAGCAAGAAGATCTTCGTGTTGGAATCTGCATCCAGAGGACACAAGAAACCCAAGCTCTGAGGGTGTTTTTTTTTTTTTTTTCCTCTACATTTTCTGAGCTTGATTCTCAAGCTGGCCCTTACCAGTTCTATGGTCTAGGGTAGTTTTCTGACTTTATTATATCAGCCTGTGTGTCTGTGACCTGAAGATGATAGCAGTTCTTACCTCATAGCTCCACATATTAACTGTGACTTCAGACAAATTACTTCACTTATCCATAAAATGGGTGTAATGATAACACCTTGTAGGGCTTTGCAAAAATTAAATGAGCTGGTACTTGTGTTGTGCTCCCAAAGAAAGAGGTCATATTAAATGGAGATGTGGAGGCAGGAAAATCACAAGTTCAAGAGCAGCCTGGCCTTAGTATTTAGCAAAAAGCTGTTTCAAAAATAAATAAACAAAAAAGACTGGGTACAGCTCAATGCGAGAGTCCTAAGTACAGGACCCAATACACCATGCGTGCGCGCGTGCACACACGCACACACACACACAATGGATTTGTATCTTACCAAATTATTTCATAAAGAACAGGCTATGTTATGGTATGGATGTGTCATGATTTAGTCAATCATTGTTAAGCATTTATATTGTTTCCAATTCTAGGCTATGCAGAACAGAAGCTCTCATTTCCATTTTTCAGAAGGAATGAGTCTGAAAAAGGCCAAACAACTTTCTAGGGCTGGACAGTGGGTTTGTGACTAAGGGCCCTGTTTTCTCCCCTATAGGACAGTACTGCTGGAGTACCCAACCTGAAGATTCAGGAACCCACTTGCTTGTAGGTTTTATTCACCGCTTCCTGACATTAACTGTTTCCCTGGAAACTAGAGTTATCATGGGCAAGGAGAGATTTTTTTGACATGCTAATTTTGGAAGAGAGAAAACACTGGCAACTTCTTGACTGTTTCAGCTTTCTCAGTCAGAGGCAAGGGCACACCCTTAGAAGGAGATGAGCAGTGATGTTATGTCACCTTCAGCTTGGCTTCCAGCAGTTTCTGGGCTGGGCTTTCAGCCCTGTCTGTTCCTACCTATATAACCAAGGACAAGTGACTTACCTCTCAGAGCCTCAGTTTCCTCATCTGTGACGAAGTTCTTATCTCCTGCCCCTCCCCTTTCCTCTCCTACCTCCACCCCCGTTATGGAGATTAAAGGCTATAATTGATGTGAAGAGCTTGACCCAAGCACTCAAGACAGTAATTATCACTGGATTCTTGGTATTAGATAGGGAACCTCTAAGGAAGACTTACATAATTTTTCATCTCTCTGGCCTGGAGAAAGTACAGCCCTGGGAGCTGAAAATCCTTTGGCTCAGAAATCTGAACTTCTTTTGGTGCTCTCTGAGGTGTCAGAAAAAAATGAAAATAGAAAGTCAAAATTATTTCTACAAACGGGAAGGCTTAAGGAAGACAGTTAGTGCCAAATCGCCCGCAAGCGTGAAATCTTAACTTCTGACATGCCATCGTCATATACATTCATTGTAAATTTCCCGTCACTGGCGTTGTGTCCACTTTTGCAAATGATACGATCATGGCATGGCTCTGGAATGTCCTTTGAAAACCTTGTGTATTGGGAAGGTGATTGGATCGTGGAGGGGGTAAATTACAGCAACAGGGTCAATCCATTGATGATGTCTTATGCCATTAGAAGGAGGAGCCTGATTGGAGGGTTGGGTCACTGGGGGAGTGAACTGAAGGGACACGCTGTTGTCCTGCGCTCTTCCCTTCTCTCTCCACTTCCTGGCCCCCTGCCGTGAGCAACCTCCCTCCACACTCGCCCCTCTGCCCTTGCGTGCTCACCACACATAGACTGAGATCTTCTGAAACTGAACTTAAATGAGCCTCTCCTCCCTTAGGTGGTGGGTGTAAGGTACTGTGTCCCAGCAATATGAAAGTGACTAATACAGAGACAGACACGCAGTATCACAGTCACGCCAGAACAGACAGTGCTGGTCAAGGAAGTGGGAGGACCCAGCGGTAATGGCTGCCACGGTGGCCCCAGAGGCATGTCTGCTCTGTGGCTCCTGCGTCCACTTCTCATCTGGCTTTATCAGTCCATGCCTAGTCACTCCTAGAAGTTATTTCATCTCTATAGGACTTGGAAAGCCTGAGAGATGGTGACAGCCTCGTTTCAATCGTTCTGAATTGAACATAGGCTGACAGACAGTTGCATTGGTCACTTTTCATTTCTTTCTTTTTGTCTCTTTCCTGAGAATTTCCTTGGCACGGGGTTCAATCATGAAATCCAAGTGCCGACAAAAGAAGCTTGTACTTCACTGAGGACGTCATCGTCTTTTCTTCTTTCTTTCTCCTTTCTCTTGCTTCCTCTTTTCCTCTCCTCCATCCTCCCTTCTTTCCTCAGACATCCTTTGGGCATTTTCTACATAGCAAATCACATATTGTCCGTGGTAAATATCCCTTTATATGTAAGAAACCATCTCTACCTTTTGGTTACTCACAGTTTCAAAGAGGAGGGAAGCATGCAAAAAATAAATATTATCATCGATTGCCACATGATATTGCTTACGACAAGTATTTGTTGGTTTAGAAATACTGTTTGTTGGCTTACAACAAATATTTGTTCTCCCTCTCATAGGTCTGAAAGAATATTTCCTTTGGAACGCTATAGAGCAAATACATTCTAGTGGTGAAGCCCGCGGGTCCTGCCTGCTTTGTGTTACCAATCAGCTCAGGCTCAGGCTCGAGTCTGACCACTGGGTTGAGGCTTCACCTGTTTCTTTATTCATTTTCAAGCTAGGCTGGAGGCTCACTGATTATTCAGGGTATTCTGTTCCCGTGAAGGGAGCACAAGGGCTAGCTCAGCTATGTAAGGATGATTCACGGTTCCCTTTCTTCCTGTTACATCCCATTGGCCAAAGCATGTCACATGGCCAAATCCAACAGAAAGAAAAGAAAAGGAATGGGGGAAAGAGAAGAAAAGAAGAGAGTATTTATTAGGTAATCTTTCTAATCATTAATCACTACAGGAGGGACAAGAATAAAGTTGAAATAGCATAGAAGAAGATAGCAGAAGAAGGTGGCATCAGAAGCAGAGGACCTGTGATATTATGATACAGATAGATAGATGCAGTCTTTGGCCCCAGATCCTGGCACAGAGCTCCTAGAGCTTGTCACTTACTAAGCAAGGGTGCTGATTTCATTTTCTGTTCTAATATTAACACCAATTTCTGATCCAGGGCTCTTAATCCATTGGAATTTATGAGGTGATAGTAGCATCACTTGGTCTAGTGAGGCGACGACAAGCACCGTACCTGATTCTGTTAACCATCCAGAAAATGAATCGAATGTTGTAAAGGGTTATGGAATCCTCTAGAGACAGATGGTTGGCCAGAAGCAAAGAGAAAAACCCAGTGTTTTTGACTTACATCAGCATTGGGAATAAGCAGTCTTTCGTGACTGAGCCTTCTGTTGTGGGATCTGAGTCTCATTTCAGGCAGATAGTGGCGGCATTAGATTAAATTACAAGACACTCATTTGGTGTTTACTGGAGTATTGTTGGTAAGAGAAAATCTACCCCTCTCACAATCCTCAATTGTATGCACATATTTGGGTGACGAGCACTGAAGTATTATGTTAAGTTTCTATTGTAGGAGAACAAAGTGAGTTTATTTACCTAATAGAGTGAGTACCTGTTATGGTTTGGATCTGGATTGTCCCTCCAGACCCTCATGTATTTGGACATTGTGGATTAATGTGGAATTGTGTTCTGTTGGGGTGTGGGTCCTGGATGGGAAGGGCAGAGACTTGGGGCTTGATCTGGAGAGATTGTGTTAACTTGTTGAGATTGTGGGCCCAGGGCATAGCTTTCAGGTGTGTATAATTGATTAGGGGGCCAGGAAGTGAGAGAGAGGCACCCACCCTGGATGTGGGGGATCCACCTGGCAGCTGGAACTAAATAAGAAGAAGAAAGAAGAAACGTTGTTACAGCTTCTTCCTGGGAAAGCTCTAGCCTTGCTTCATTCTCCAGACATTGACTCACTCCTACCTCAGACAAGTGATTGGATCCTGTGAGTGCTCATCAGTGGATTAGCCAATTACTGATTCAATGTGCATTAGGAGGTGGAGCCTGGTTGGAGGGCTGGATCACTGGGGCCTGATCTGGAGGCCTGTATGTCCCTCCTTGGCCACTCTGTTTACTCCTTGCTTCCTGGCTGCTGTAGGATGAACAGTTTCTTCACCATGCCCTCCTGCCACTGCCATTTCTGTCTGGGAGCACCTGACCACCCATAGACTGAGACATCAGAAACTGTGGGCTAAAATGCACCTTTAAGTTTAAACTCCTGTAAGATGTGGGTGTGGGGTACGGTGGTGACTAGGCAATGGGACCGTGACCAAGACACATCTCCCTCCAAAAATGAAGCAAGACTTGCAGCAAGTGGAGTGACAGTGAGATGTTTGTCGCCACAACCAAGTGCATCTCCCCGGGACAGTTTTGTTTATTTCTGCTGAGTTCATCTGCTCATGCCAGAACTATTTGTTAAGCATTGATTATGCGCTGACCTTTGTTCTACATGCCGGAATAAAGAAAAGACCTTATGTCCATGGAGCTGACATGCGGGTGCACGAACATGTACTGAAAATAATGCAGCACCAAATAAACATCTACAAGGAAATTTCAGATAAGAAAGAATACTCTTTGTGGAAATATAATGAAGGTTGTGTGAGGGTGATGGGGTCGCTTGAGGCAGGGAGTCCAAGGAAAGCACAGCTGAGGAGGTGATATACAGAGTGACATTTGCATAATGTTAAGGACTTAATGTGCAAATGTCAGGACAAGAAGTGTTACAGGTGGCAAAGGGCTCAGCGGGAGCTTAACCTCATGGAAATGCCCTCATGAACCAACCCTGAATTCTGGTAGGTGCAAAACAGAAAAGTCAAATCAACAAAAACCAAGCTAAGTGTTGCAGATTGTGATTAAAGGTCAGAAAGTCAACAGATGAGGGGATGAAAAGAACCAAGGGGAGCTCTTTGGTGGGGCCATTTGTGAAGATCTCTTGAGGTGGAGGGAATGTGAGCTACATGAAGCCAGGGGCCCCAAGTTGCAGATCTGGAGCTCTGGGGCTCAGTCTAGATGCTTCTGGCTAGACACCTGGAAGTGTGGGGTGCTGTCATGGCTCGAGCCAGGACAGCCTCGGAGCTGTCAGTAACCTCCAGACCAGGACGGTCGTAGCGGACCCCATGTGGTTTGTACATTAATTTTGCTAAATAATTAATGCGAGCCCCTTAGTGGTCCTGTGAGGCTGACTCTACTGCTGATTTCATCTGAGGATACTGTACTAGCTCAGTGTTTTCTGAAGAGCTCATTTTGCAGTACAAGGAGACAATGGCTTCTCTGTCAGTTTGTCTAACTTCAAGCCCTACAGGGCTGTGTCTTTTAAGCTACTGGCAAGTATTTCCGAGAACACCGACTATGTTCTTACCTGTTCTGGCTTTTCTACTTAGACTGCAGGGTAGATTTCAGGTTTAGACTGGCTTACTGTTCCTTCCCTCCATCCTCCCCCAGGCCCAGGGGTCTCTGATTTCTTTCTGTCCCTGCTGCTGCCATCATCCTTGCCTCATCCTTTAAGGGAATTTTAGGAAGATCAGCAGGTGTTATTAATTCCTATTCCTTTGGGTTCAAACTCTTAACATTATTGTTTCCTTGAGTGTAATGCCTTTTTCAAAAGGTGTTAGACACTCTGTACAGCAGCCTGAAAATAAATGTCCTCTTAGCTCAGCTGCGTGGGGGTGGGTGATTCTATTTCCCATGGTATAACGGAAGTAGAATTATTATTGGAAACATCTGGTTTTCAATTCACATCTAAGCTGTGCTCTTCAGTTATGAAAAATAGGCAACTTTTCCACATCTCGGTTTCCTGGTCTATAAAAGGGCAACAGTACCTACCCCATTGAATTGCAAAGGAGCTTTGATTAATTAATTAACCAATCAGAAATATACAGCTACCTTGGGCTACGATCTTTAGGTTACCAGTTAGAAGAATCTGGAATTAGTCTTAATACTGTGGCCTGGTATCCAGGGGGGCAGGTTGTGTTCAAATTCTCACCTCATCAAAGAGTTATTTGTTTAGATACGTTTCGCATCTAAACAGTGTTTTAAAATTAATATTATCATCAAAAACAATTTAATATTGTGTGATACCTAGAAATCAATTCTCCTTTGAACTTTGTTGAACTATTTGCATGTCTTAATTCATCAAGATATAGGGGAACTTGATCCTACAGGATAGGCATTATTCTAAACTCTAGGATTGATGTGTTGTGTTTAGTAGGGAACACAGCAGACAAGGTCTCTACTTCAGTGGAGCTTATATGCTTCAAGAGAAAGAGAGACAGTGGGTAAGCCCTGAATAACACTTTTATCTGGAAGTATTTTTCTCATTTTACAGATGAAAATATAGCTTAGAGAGTTTGGAATTCACCTTCCCCTGTCCTGGATATTTCTGAAATTTTCTCTCATAGTTTTCTGCCAAACTATGAGGCCAACACTTTCGGAGTCGCTACTCTGGACAAACAACCTTCCTAGATTTGACCCTAGAAGCTGCTTCTCTTGCCTACTGTGTCTCTCATGACCTCCTCAGAAACCCTTCTGAGCAGCTTCCCGTGTCTCAGAGGAGAGCCTCACTCTCCTCTGAATACAAAAAAAAAAACCACAATACTGGATTATCTCTCTCAGTAGGAACAGCACGCCCCCTTGGTGAAGGCAATTTTCAACTAAATGCACCTTATTTAAGGCTCTAAGAATGGCAGTTTAAGCAAATGCAGGGGGAGAAATGCATATGAAAATCTACCATTGAGAGCCTATGGCTAAATATATCAACCGGCTGAGGGATTGTTTCCAGGTAATGGCGCACAATTGCCGCTCTTCAATAATGGCAGCAACCAGGGC